>BKCP01011625.1:1150963-1180202 GCA_008636005.1 Striga asiatica | reverse complement strand
AAGGCTTGTAATTGCAAACACCTGAATACTAAAAAAGTACTCACAGGACGATAAGGAAAGGATGAAATATGCCTCCCATCTACATTGATGTGATAGCCTTCCAATCCAGCAATAAGTGTAAGCACAAACAACTTGTTCTCTGCAAAAGGAAAGGGCCAATCAACACTAACTTTCTTTGTCCTGCCAATCAGCCTTTTCAACCACCAAACAGCTTTCGATTCCTCAGACCCGTCATCATCATCACGTATCCATTTCTCACATTTCACCTGTCCATCAACTTCACATTAAGGAAAACATGTTATCTCCAGAACAAACACTTTTTAAAGAATAATAAACAATAATAGTTTGCACAAGTACAATAGTGAAAGGTTGACAGCTGATAACACAACTTTTACATTGAAACTAAAGAAAAAATAATTTGAGATAATGAAAAGCAATTCATCAACTAAAAAGCCCAAACCCAACATGTGACACCTTAACAAACTTGCAAATCAAAATATCGATTGTAAAGTAAAAGAATCTCCAAAATCTCAACTCGAGATTTCACTATTTGGATAATTGAACAGCATTACACATTCTACATTCAATCCACCAACCAAGATCCACAACACCATTCCAAACAGCACACACAACAGAAAACATATTAACATCTAACATATAACACACAGTTAACCTCAAACACAAAATCCAATAGGGGGCTCACCAGTTTCCTCGTCAGCCCTTGATTTCCACCCCTCACACCGCTGGGCAGACCCCCACTGCATTCTATAACAAGTATTCTGCTCAATCACGGGCTTTCCACTCCAATCCCCCTTCAACCTCGGATTAAAATGCAGTATCCTGGGAGGATCCTCCCCATCCACGGCCCGCAGGCCCTGCAACTCCATCATAAACTGTGAAACCATCATTTTATCACCTTCCTTCCCTAAGGCTATCTTGGACAATCTGTCCATGTGGGCCCACCTGGGCCGCCCAACCACAGTGATGTGAGAGCCCAATGAAAGCCCACATGGAATCACCATCATTTTCCCCTTTTTCACGAATTCATGACCAGTTAACACCAGCGAATGAGGGCAGGGCTCGTCCACCTTCTTCGCAGTCCGATTTTCCACCTCACTTGGCATCATTTTACCCGACTTTAAATCATCTAACACTTTCTTGCCCAATGCGAATGCATCCCTAACTATCTTGTGCAGCTCGGAAAATTCATCTTTGCCTATGCTGTTAAACGCATCCTCGTCGAAAATGAGGCCCGAAATCTTCTTGAATTCCCCCATTTTCCGCTCCTGGGCCCGAAAAACGGGTCTCTCTTTCTCCTTTCTGGACAACTGATTGTCATTTTTTGCTCCGAACATAGGGTGTGAGATGAGGGGTAAGCTGGGGCTCACGTCACTGGATTCCAACCCTAACCCAGCTTTCAAAACCATCGGAATTTCAAAAGTGATGAAAATTAAATACAGAAACAGCAATACCGTCATCACTTGAATCGATCGGAGTCTACTGAGTGAGATAAGGGAGTCGAACTTGGCTCGCTTATTGGAACCCATTTCAAGGAGGGAACCCACAAAGGAGATGTTAAAACAAGAAAGCTGGATAAAATTTCTGGTTTCTTGAGATGTTGAGAGGAAACAGCTTCAAATCAACACCTCGTTTTTCAATCATTAAACAGTTATTCTTTTCCTCGAAAAAATAACGTGTAGTTCATCTGCGAGATGAACTAACAAAAATTTCACTGATGTATACATCGAAAAAAACGAAAGCAAATTGCTTTGATCCAGAGAAGCGAATGTGGAAATAGATATTGAATGTGTAATTAATTATATTAGATTGCAACAGATGACAGATCAGGTGCGGGTGAGATGAGTTTATGAAAAGTGGAAAACGTCGGCGTTAGGACCTTGAAGACGAAGAAAATGACGTCGTTTTGGTTGGCAGGGATACCAAATTTATTTGTAATTAATGTGTAGTTATTAGCTACTATTTAATTGGATTGTGTAGCTTTTGTGTGGTAAAAATAACAGAATGGTCATGGGAAAATGCAGTTCACACACGACCTACTCAAGTACAGTCCCGTCAATGTTTCTAACTTTCTAGAACCGGACCACTTAACTGCACTTACCTCCGAAACAAATAATGATTGTAGAACCGAAAAAAAAAAGTATTTACAAATTATAAAAATTACACATAACTATTATTTATATAAAATATTAGTAAAATAATAAAAATTAATTCAATATCATTTTTATACCTCAAAATGTAAATCGTATCTCGTCATTAATTTTAAAATGTAAATATACTTTGTAAATACTCTGTAGATACAAAAAAATTGTGGTCAACCAAATGGCGCCACGTGTAAATTAATGTATTAAAAATCAAGTCAAATTTTTATTTATATTTTAAATATTTCACATATTTAATTATTGAATTTAAATATTTAATTAATTGATATTTTGATATTTTAATTTTCGGCCAATCAAATCATGCCAAGTGTCAAATCTTATTTCTTGGTAAATAAATCATATGTCTTCAAGAAGATCCTGAGAGATTTAAATAGATCGATAAGATCTTATGTGAATCATCATGGATCAATCAAATCGCGTCATACGATTCTTAAATTGGTAGGGTTCTCCTACACCTATAAATAAAGACTCTTCTTAAAGCAAAAAAACACACACACACACACACACGCTCACAACTAATATTTATGAAAAAAAACACACACACACACAACTCATATTTATGTTCAAGAGCTCTAGAGAATTCTCCAGACGAGATTGAAGTGTTCTTGAAGATTCAAAGCAATATTCAAGCACGTTCATCTTCAAGACTGACATTTAACCCGGAAACAAGTTGTCAAGCCTTCGAATTGCGTTAGTAAACTTAAAATCAGTGTAAAGAAGATCCAAGATCAACTTTGTGGCGAAAACCAAGGACTCGTGTTTTTCACGTTCTTGGGATATGAAGGCGTTTGATCCGAAATCACGGCGTTGACTCTCAGATTAACGTTAAATCAAGTTAAATAGAAGATCAAGCCGAATATTTCGCTCCAAGACTTAAAAATCATTTTTAGAAGAATCAGATGAGAAAATAGAGATTCTAATCCACAAAATCCATTTGATTCGAGAAATCAAATTGTAGAATATATTTCGTTTTTATAAATTCAATACACGAAATTTGTTACTACAAATTTCTGGCACGCCCAGTGGGACATCTCTACCTCTCATCTCTTCTCCAAAATTCATCAAATCATCATGACTAGTCGCAAGATTGTCGTAGTTAAGGTTCCTACAACAAGTTCCTCAAGCTCCACCCTCAGTGTCGTTACAAGAAGCATGGTCAAACAGCTGCAAACATCTTCGGAGACGACTCCTTTGCACGAGGTGATCAGAAGTGATAAGCTGCATCTTACCCACGAATGTGACGAAGACGACTCTGATTCCTCAACTCCTCGTTCAACATCAAGCTCTTCATCAAATTCAAGGCATCACTCCAGTTATGACAACCAATGCTTCAACTCTTGTAAAGCACATCACAAGCTTAACGAAGGTTATTGAAGGGCTTGCGAAGAAGGTCGAAGAGCAAGACTCACATATCTCAGAGCTAATGAACAAGGTTGACAATGCTGAAACAAACTGCATGACGGGCAAACAAACAGAAAACCGTAATGAGGCTGAACGTCCAAACAAGAACAATTTGACGAAAAGGAAAGACTCAAACATTCCAAACATTCGTCTGAGGGAATGATCCCCATTGATCAACTCAAGGATTTCATCATGAGGACTTAAAAGATAAGTTTGATGGTGGTTCCAAGTCATCCCACTACTACGTCAAACCATATACGCCGAAGATCGATAACTTGAGGATGCATGTTGGATATCAGCCTCCCAAGTTCCAGCAGTTTGATGGCAAGGGCTACCCGAAGCAACATATAGCCCACTTTATTGAGACATGCAATGATGTGCGAACCCATGGAGATTGTCTCATCAAGCAATTTTGTTCCCTCACTCAAAGGGGTCGTATTCAACTAGTACACCGATTTGGAATTGGGAGAAAATGAAATATGAATTTCGTATTCGCTTTTACAGCAAAAGACGCACAGTCAGCATGATCGAGCTCACTATATCTTGACAATGGAAAGAGGAGCCAGTCATCGACTATATAAACAGGTGGAGGAACTTAAGTCTGAATTGATATTCAGACTAAATATCTTCATTTAAATCAATCATATTAATTTATTTCTCAATCTTTCTATTTAATATTCAGACTAAATATAAAATTAATTATTTAAATTCTAAAATTAAATATAAAGTTAAAAGAAAAAATATAGTTTGACATCTAGATTCTAAAATTATATACGTGTGTTTAACTGTTATAATTAAAATATATAGTTTGATAATTTAATTAAAACACAAATTGTTTTAGTTTAAAAAAATAAAAGCTTTAATATTTTTTATACTTGCTTCTTAATTCAACACTAGTGTGATACACGAGCATTATACTATTAACTAAATGAGGATCTAATGTATATTATAAATGCATTAATTCTATATTTATTTATGTTACATGATTCAAGAGTGATTTTCTTTTATTTTGGTTTTGAAGTTCTCACAAGAAACATTCATACCCTGTTGGAGCCCAATACATCAATAGTATTGCAAAGTTCTTCTCATTCACAGGTAAAATGTATACTTTATTCAAACACTTTGAAATATTCTAGCTAAACATAAAGTAAAACTTCGCAATTGTATGATCTTTATAAGGTATTTCTACAAACAGTCCATGTATATCTCTGTGAAATAACCAACCGTTTCAATAAAATTGTTGACATATATATATATATATATATATATATATATTGTTGTATAAACTGTTACATTACTATCTCTATATAAATAAATCAGTACCTACCCCATGGGAGCATCGAACAAATTCTATCTCCAAATAAAAGTTGACTTTCCAAAGTCTTGGTTACGTGTATTTCTCCCGATGAGTTAAATTAATTTTTGAAATCATCACACATTACATGAAAGTATGTACTCTAATGTAATTACACATATGTTCGAGTACAATAAACCAATGAGATTGTAATTATTCATGACAACTTTATTCTAACATTCAAAATTGTTTTGATCGGGCTTCGACATTCCTTTGTCCATGTTATTTATTTGGAAGATTGACGGATTGCATAATCTAATGCTTGCAAATTATTGGCAGTCTTGACTATCGTTATATAATTTACTAAGCAAACCAACTCCAGTTGGTATAGAAGTTTGGGTATATGGCCGTCTCGACCAAAAGATTCAATGATGGATCACATACTTGAAATTGACGTGAGACGACCCCATAATTAGGCCATAAAAAGAAAACTCGAATTATTTCACACGAAAATTGAGATAGAAATTTGTAGTTACGACCGTCTTGATGAGACTAATCCAACAGTGAGTCGCCCGACTAAAATCTACGTTAAAAAGGCGACAAATGGCCCCTAGATAAGGAACTCAATTTGAGATTAAATTTGGTAGGTACCAATGGTTCGATATGAAGAATCCAATGGTGGGTCACCCAGTTAAATGAATCTTAAATGGCGTCAGAATTAAACCAGTAGAAAATAACCAAAATTATTTTGGATGAAAATTTGAGCAGGCACGTAGTCTATATGATTGGACTAAAAGTTTACGGAATCTAACGTTGGGCCACCCACATGAAACGAACATTGAACGGTGTTCGAACTAGTCCAAAAATAAAACAACAAATTTTATCTTACCATTAATGTTTAGTGTAACCTTATTTGAGGAATTTTCCAATTAATGTACTAATTTGATGTCCGTAAAAAAAATTGGACCTTTACGGGAAAGAGACCAATATAGTGAACTAATACTTAAATTATGTCATATTACTCAATTCAAATTGTCCTTGTCTAAATAAACTAAAATATTATTCAATGAAACATCTTATTATACTCTATTTTCTCGAAAAAATCTTTCTAACGAGAATTGCGTAATCTAACGAATATTTCAAGAATAATAAAATACGTCATTGTTGTTTACCAAATTGAGAGTTTTTTGCACTAAAGTAAATGATATAAAAAGTATTTTGGTAATAGTTTTTTTTTTCACTGTTATTTAATAAATTATAATAATAGTTCCTGGCAAAGAAAATTCTAAGAAAATAAAATTTATTGTAATGAATGGACCAAAATTGATAAAAGTACCAATTTGGCGTACTATAATTAAAGTTGAGACAACTTAATAAACCAAAATCATAAAAGTGTTCAAGAACCAAGAAAGCCACATCACTTGCCATGTACATCACGTAGCCAATCCTCAATTGTAATCAAGCGAAGAGAAAAACCCCCCCTAAATCACTAAAAATGAATTCATACAATGTGCAGCAAACTACACGCAACCAACATGACCCTAATTTTACAAAATTCTAAAACCAACAACACAATAATCAAACTTCATTCTCATTTACACCAACAACCAACCACAAGAAAAAACAAAACTCACTTGCTAACACAAAAACGAACAAACACGATTAATTTTCTATAGAACAATTTGCCGGTCCCCCCTTAAGCGTGGTATTATCAACAAATGCAACTTGAATCCAGCCACAAATGACATACAAATGCGCCCTCTCCTCCTCCCAAGCGGCCATACCTTCCCTCATCATCCCATCGTACTTCAACTTGAAATGGAGGGACTTATTCAACGCCCGACTCTCTAAAAACGCGGTTGGGACAAAAGAATCCGGAACAGAAACAGTAATCTTATTCATGCTCACATTAAAAGCTATATTGTCCCCAATGTCAATGAAAAAGTCGAGCGTCCTCGTGACCCAAAGTAGCTCGTGATCCAAGAAGATTGAAAGTACGGAATGCTCGTGGTACACACTTTTCTGGGTTGGGTTGCTGATATTGAAGGCCACGTTGCATTTCCCTGTGAGCAGTAGCGAAACCAGAAAATTAGTTGAGAGAGGGCAAAAGACATGTCATAAACAAGTTGGCCTACCAAGTGACTTTTTTAAAACAAAAAATCTGGAGCTGAGGGTGCAAAAATAAATTTTAGAGATGGGCAAATTAAATTTTTTTAATAATTAATAGTAACAAAATAAAAATTTGAGGGCGGACAATTGCCCCCCTATTAATATATGTAGAATCGCTCCTGCCTGTGAGACGATCACTCTCGGCTTTGAACTCGGAGATGGTTAGGGATTTTAGGGAGAATTGGTGGTGTAGATTTTGGTCGAGGACGAGTTGGGTTTGCAAGAATGGAAAGAAGGTGATGACGATGAGCATGACGGAGATGGTGGCTAAGCCGAGGACGCATATGCGGTCCCAGTCGATGTTGATGAGGTGGCATGTCGAATGTATTTGGTTGTACAATTGTCGGAATTCAGAGTCAGGGGTCCTTGGCCGCTCTTGGTCGACTTCTAAGGTGGCTAGCTGGTTGTAGTCGTCGGCCGGCCACCTGATACGTCGAGGGGACCCGTTTTCGGCCATTCTAACAAAATGTGATGGATAAATAAATAATTTTGTTATTATTGCATATCAAGAATATTTGAGCGTTAAATGATGATTATTGGGTTGTAAAATTGTAATTGTGTTTCATGATTCTTTTCAAGGAATATGATAATAGGGAGGGAAATGTATTATGAATATTTGAGTTATTTTTGCAGTTTGCAAAACTGTTTTAACAGATTTAGTATAATGTATTTTTTTTTTACTATGCCAAATGAAGAATTGGGTTTTGGGTGATGAAATTTTTGGCTNTTAAAGATGTAATTTGATATGTGTTTGGTAAAAGATTATTATAAGCTACCTCGTCCTTGATACAGTTACATCATATCGTGTTGTACACACGCATATGTATATAAGAATGAGTTCCGATAAGAAATATGCTCAATGAAAGAAATAAAAATATATCTCAGCCACAAAATTTGATGATCTAACAGCATAAAAAATAAGACAACATTTTATTCTAATTAAGGATATTTTGGATATTTTTCTTATTAAGCCGTGGGGCTCACACCAACTACTCACTCACCCACACCCAATATCTCCCTGCCACGTGGGTCATAGACTGCCCCTATCCCATCAGTAACCACCACCACACACCATATCTCACACACGTGCACACAACACACACACATGCACATATCCATACACATTCACATACATGGATCGACGCCTCGCCTCCGACCTCCAACCGGTGCGCCGCCAATGGACACAACCATCTCGTAGCTCACCGCCGCCGTCACCACCGTTAGGGAACACTTGCGTAGTCGACCCCGGCTCGCAAAATTCTGGTCACTGTGAAATTGGCCATGAAGGACCTCGTGGGCAAAATCCTTCTCCCACAGTCATCTTCCATGACCTGCCACCAGACACCATCCGTTACTGTTGTTAGCCCACCGCCACCTGACATCTTCCGTTACATGCGAATTGGGAGACGGGAATCTTTCAGTTAAGATTTTGGGATTTCGCAGACCCACACACATGGATCGACGTCTCGCCTCTGACCTTCCACGTGACGACGATCAAGGGGAGGGTGGAGATGTCCTACCTGAGCTGATCCAGAGTTGGTTAGGGCCTTGACGAGTCAAAGACGGGCTGCCTGAGTGGGCCTGCAACTTGTGTGCTTAGGGTTATTTCTCTAAAAATTAGATCATTTTCAAGGACCAATTTTCAATTTCAGTAAATTTAAGTATATTTCAATTTAATTCATGTGGCAAATAGATAATTTCTACAAAAATTTAATAAATTCATATTAATGATAAGTAAAAATGCACAATATGTGTACGGATATTCATATTACAAAGTACATGTGATGCAAGATGCACAATAGTGATAGACTTAATGCACATTAATAATTTAGAGAATTCACATTAACGTAACAATGTATTTTGCGGAATGACCACCGTAAAAAATCAAAAGTATACTGTTACTCTATTGTGCATTTTCACATGCATTAAATTTTAGACAAACTTTAATTTATTAAAAACTGAATGCAAAATTTATTGTATGTATATCTAATTAAAAATGTTCAGTCTGCTGACTGCACAATGGTGTTAGAAACTACATATTAGTGAATTTGAGATTGCACTATGTTGTGTTATAGTGCATTCCGAGGTAATATTTTGCATATACATAAGTAATATTGTGCATTTTTTTTTTTACGGGATAATATTGTGCATTTGACATAGGTAATAAAATGTGCTTTTAATTTGTCGTTAATGTGCATTTTGTAGCGCAGATATGGGTGTGTAAATTTCGACAAAATTCGAAAAAAAACTCCAGAAAGTGACCGGAATAAATTTTTTGTTCGGTTATCAATTTTTACTTTTAAATTATTAGTTACTAATGTGCGAAATGTTATTTTTTATAACTTATAGAAATATATAAAATAGTAACTAAAATATTAAAATACTAAATATATTATAATAAATAATAATAATTTATTTTGATTATTTTTTGTTAAATCAGATAGTCTGAATAAATCGATTATTTATGTTTGATTTTAGTTTCTTTTGGAAAAAATGTTCAGTCGGTTAGATTTTTCATAAAGTTTGACTCGGTTATTTGAATTTTGACATTTAGGCGCTTGGTTCGACCGAACTAACCACTAAACAAAACTAAGCAAAGTGGAATTTTGGTGAATTTGTAAACTTTTAAATGTGTAGGTGGTGGAAATTCTATGATTTCGTAAAAATATGACAGAATTTTTTGTGTATGTTGTCACGCAATATTGTGCATTTTATGTATCATTAATGTGTATGTATTGAACTTTTATTAAATTTTGGTCTCACATACTAAATTGAAATATATTGAAATTTAAGAAAATGCTTGCTGAGAGGAATGAGATCAAGATTCTCTGGCCTCAGCCACTCACATACCCTCTCCTTATGAAAGTTTGCCTGAAGAAAATACTCAAGTCATTGAATCCCACAAAGAAATGGAAGTGGACCTTTCAGCACCAACTACCTCATCAATATTCAAAAATCTGCATGACTCTCTGGCCTCAAATCACATCAAAATGAACAGAACTTGGAGGAGAGACAGAAGCAAGGATGGAAGGCTACTCAGAGAACTAATCATCATAGAAGCTCAATCCTCAGAACCAGGAACTAAAAGAGAAGAGAACCTGAAGTACCCAAATCTCCTTCACACCAAGACAGCAAATTGCTCCAGTCAGCAAACAAGAAGAGCAAGCAACAATCTGATAAGGTGGAGGTTGTCAACCTTGAATGGCACCAACTTGACCAATGCTAGCTGTGGTGTGGAATCGTAGAGGGTTGGATGGGCCCTCTACAATTTTCCAAATGCGAGAGCTAATCAAAGCTCACCATCCATATCTGTTTTTCTTTTCTGAGACAAAAAAACAAAAATCATTTGTAAAATCTATCAGTAGCAAGTTAGGTTATACAGATAGAGTAGCTATTGTTAACCCCATAGGTCTCAGTGGGGGCTTAGCACTATTTTGGGATTCTCAAATTGTTATTCATCAAATCATATGTAAAGACTTTTTTATTGCAGTTCATTTTTCTCTTCCCTCTCTTATTCCTCAATTGGTGATTGGAATGATATCTGTGCAGATTCAGAAAAGGCAGGTGGCATTCCAAGAAGTACAACAAGTTACCAACCATTTATCTCCTTCATTACAGACATGGAAATGGAAGAGTTAAGGATGGAGGGCTACCCTTTTACCTAGTGTAACAACAGGACAGATTCTGAGCTAGTAGAAGAGCAATTGGATAGAGGATTTGGTGCTTTAGACTGGCTGCAAGTGTTCCCAAATGCTAAAGTAATAAACAAGCTAAGAAGTTTCTCTGATCATTTAGCTTTACTCTTGGATATGGGGCTGCCTGCAGAGAGGAAACAGTCAAGATTTCACTTTGATAAAAGGTGGATTGGAAAGGATGACTTTGAAGAAACAGTCAAAGAGGCTTGGCTCTCACCTGTCACATGAACCCTTTTTTTCTAGTTAAATGAAGAGATCAAGAAAACAAGAACTGCTCTTCTTATCTGGATCTCCTCATTTCAGTCTCAAAACCAAGCACTTATAGCAGAACTGACCCAGAAGATGGAAATCCTCAACCAAGATAAATCAGGTGATAACTGGAGATTTGGGAATCAACTAGAAGAGTTTTGAACCAAGCTCACCTTCAAGAAGAGCTCTATTGGCAAAACAAGTCTAGATTCAAATGGCTCAAAGAAGGAGATGCAAACACAAGATTCTTTCATGCCTTTACTCTCCAGAGAAGAAGACGCAATGCCATAACCAGACTTCTCACTCCCCAAGGCAGAGTCTTGACATCTCAATTAGCTATTGAGAATCACATATCTGAGTTTTGTTCCAATCTTTTCTCCTCAAAAACTAACTGGAATGGAGACTCAATCCTTCATCTAATTCCTAAGTCCATAACTTCAGACATGAACATTGATCTCTTGAAGCCAGTATCAAAAGAGGAAGTCAAAACAGCATTATTTCACTTGCATCAGACAAGGCTCTAGGAGAAGAGGGGATGATCTCAACCTTGTATCAACACTTTTGGAACCTCATCAAACAGGATCTCTTGGCAGTCATTCTCAGTTTTTTCACTTCACGTCAGATTCTTAGATATTGGAACCACACAGTCTTATCTTTAATCCCTAAGTGTCAACATCCTAAAACTCTTGGTCATTTTAGACCAATAAGTCTCTACACAGTGGTTTACAAGATCATTTCTAAAATACTAGCTCAGAGATTAAAAAACTACCTAAGGTACTGTATCAGTGCTTACCAGTCAGCATTTGTGGAAGGAAGGCAACTCATGGATAACATAATAATAGCTCAAGAAGCCTTTCACTTCTTAATAGACACTCTTCAAGCAAGGATTTTTTTCATGGCCCTTAAACTTGATCTTATAAAGGCATTTGGCAGAGTTGAATAGCTTAGTGTGAAAAAGATTATGCTACAAATGGGCTTTCACAGGAATTTTGTTCAGCTAATCATGATCTGTCTCTCAACATCCTCATTCTCCTCAAAATTAATGGTTCAGTAAATGGTATTGTCACTCCCACTAGGGGCATTAGGCAAGGGGACCCCTTGTCCCCTTACCTATTCATAATAATTGCAGAGCTGCTCACTGCAATGATCACCTAATCCATTGACACTGGTCATCTCAAAGGAGTCAAATTGTCTAAGCATGGTCCTATGCTCTCTCATCCTCTCTTTGCAGATGATTCCTTATTCTTCTACAAGGTAGGTAATGATCAAGCTGTTGTGCTTATGACACTCTTGGAGAAGTATAGACTGTTCACAGGCCAAGCTGTTAATTTGCAGAAGTCAGCTATTTTTTTTAGCAGGAATACACCTTCATATCTTCAAACTTTCATATGCAACACCCTCAATGGCATTGTCCCTCACAGATGTACAAGGTATTTAGACTTGCCTCTAGGGATTGGGAAATCCAAAAAGGAAGTGTTTGAATACTTGGTTAATTCAGTCAGAGGTAAACTTCAGAGCTGGAAAGCCAAACTCCTTAGTCTTGCTGGGAAATAGGTACTTTTGAAGGCAGTCATTCAAGCTCTGCCTATTTTCTCCATGTCATGTTTCAAAATCCCTCTTTCCATCTGCTCTGAAATCACTAAACTCTGTGCTAAGTTCTGCTGGAGCTATGGTGACCATAATGAAGGAGGAATCCATTGGAAAAAATGGTTTCTACTCCCAATGCCCAAATCAGATGGTGGATTGGGGTTTCTTGACTTACAATTGTTTAACCAAGCTCTCATTTGCAAGCAATTATAGAGAATAGCCAACAACCCTGATCTTCTAATGAGTATAATTCTCAAAGACAGATATTTTCCCAATGGCTCCATCACCTAAGCTGTCAAAACACAAAAGGGCTCATGGATGTGGAACTCATGGCTTGAGGTACTTCTTTTTTTTTCTAAATGTCTGAGAACATATATTAGAAATGGTAGGAATACTAGGATCTCATATTTGAATTGGGTTCCATCACTGCCTAACACTGCTCCTTCCTTAATTCCCATAGCCAGAGGACATCTCATATAGGTTCATGAGCTTTTTTAATCAACTGGTCATTCCTGGAATGAATGGTTAGTGAGGCAAGTCTTTAACTCTAATGAAAGTACTGCAATTCTTAACATATCCACTCTACATCCAGACAGAGATGATAGACTTCAGTGGGATTTAGAGACAAAAGGCCACTTCTTAATTTCCAGCACCTATAACTCTTTCTCAAAGCTCAAATTGAGGCAGTTGGATATCTTAGAAAGTAGTTCTCACCATCTCATCAATAAAACAGTCAAATTCAGGCATTGGAAGCTAAAAGTGACTGGGAGAATTAAACATTTCATATGGAAATGTATAACTGGAACCTTACCTTTGGTTGTTCTTCTTAGGAAGAAAAGAATTGATATTGAAGCCATCTGCACAATCTGTGGTGAAACTGCAGAAACAATTGAGCATGTTCTCTTTTCTTGCCCAAGAGCCTGCAAAACTTGGGACCTTTCTCCTGTAAGATGGGATGGTTTTATTGGCAGCAGGGACTCCTTCAAATTTTGGTGGTTTGATATTTTCTCTCTTGATCATTCCAAAGTAACTGAAGATAGGATCCAATTATCAACCTACATTTTTTGGTGGCTTTGGAAATCAAGAAACTTATGGATCTTTCAAAACACTCTTATGCCAGAGACTAAGTTACTCAAGATAGCTCATTATGAGTGGCTCCAGTTCTCATCTATTCACACAGCTGCTTAGATTAGTGTAAATTATTATATTTCTGTTTTTGTTTTTGTTGTAGGAATCAGTTTCCTTCTAGCCATTGAGCAGTAGAGGGGTGCTGATTCATTTTTTAGATTTTTTCCATTTTGTTGTGATTCCTCTTGTTGAGGTTCTAGACCACCTTCGGGTGTGTCTCCCATTTTAGTATTTGCAATTTCCCTATTTGTACTCTTAACATTGTATTCGGACTTTATCCCCTTCGAGTTTAATGATAGTCACTCTGTCGTTTTGGTAAAAAAAGGGAAAAAAAAAAACACATCAATTTGTGTTATTCNGAAAAAGAAAAAAGCATCCTAAAAATTATTCCCGTCACTGCAACACTTCGACCGTTCGCCATAACCACCGTCCCGACAGTCTCGTCACCACCGCTACAACCACCTCCGCCGCCGTCTTCGCCTCCCAATTCTTAACCATCAATTCTTTCTTCCTCTGCAACTACCCCGACGTGTACCTAATGACCAAAAAAAATCATCGATTTCATCAACTCTCTTGACACCGCCGACGAGCTCGAGCCATCTGTGATCTACGTCGTCCTCCCGACAAAAAAGATTCAAAACTACCTATCTAGTGCCAACTTGTTTATATTCGCCAGTATCAACGTGGTTCAAATGGTGGTGGCGGCGACAGACCTGTAGGACTGATAGCGGAGGGGCTGTTTGGCGACAGACGGTGGTGCTTAGTGGTATGTGTGTGTTTTGTGTGTGTGTGATTTCAATGTGTTTGTTTGCGTATGACAGATGGGGGTGGGGGTTGGTCGTGTGTTGTGGGCTGATGTGTCCCACATGAGCAACGATGTTGGGGTGATTTTTGGTGGGGTAGGTGGTATTGTGGATAATGACCCTTAATGAGTGATCAAATGCATATATTTTACCATGATATGTGTTAGTGTTATATACTGAAAGCTTGGCTTTGCATGATATTACACATTTACCCTTTATGAATGAGAATCATGTTAGATTAAACAAGTTCTACGTTCTGTTGTTCTGCACTTAGATAGGGTGGGTCGTCATCGGGCGAACCGAAGATCACTCTATCAGTCACTTGCGAACAAGAATAGTTGTTCACAACCTAGATGGACATGAACACCCCATCCGAACGGTTGTAGTGTCAACTGTACAGTTTGTCTTGACTGATTAGTTGCACTAGTACATTTATGTATTGAACAGGATCCCAGAGAGGAGAAGTTCATTTTATACTGATCGTCGTAAATGAACTAGGCCTCGGTTAATTACTGCGTTCTCTTAACCCGTAAGATATTAAACAGGCAGATATATATAATATATATTACTTTGATTCACATGGGTGAGGTTCAGTTCGCTGGATTAATATTCCTACTGTTTTGGGTAATATTATTATATATAGGATGTGCTGTTAGGATATTTACGGTCACCATGTGCGTTAGTTTGATGATGTCCCCGGAGTGAGTTCATGAAGGATTGTTATGCTAAACCCTGCAGGTGGATTAAATTCCGGCATAATAAGAATGTGATGAACGAGCGCTAGCTTCGGTGAAATAATAATAAATTAATTAATTCTTGATTGTCAGTAATCGAATTAATTAATGGACATTATATCTTAAACGTGGGGAGGTAAATCGAGTAATTATTATTGGAGTCTCAAATGTAATTTGGGCTAGGGAAAGGGAGTGCAATAATATAATGTTGGTGGCCCATTAATATTATTTAATTAATTAGAGGAGTGGGTTTGGCCCACAGTTAGTCTAATTAATTAAGGAGCCCTTTTCCTAATCTCCTTAGGGTCCCTACTGTAGCTCTATATATACATCATTAAGCTCATGAGAAGAGAATAGAATTCATTCTCACGTGAAACACGCCTCTCTCTCTAGATCTCATTCGAGCTTTATCTTCTTCTTGTTGCTCCACTGGTACAAGTTGAAGAAGGGTGTATTGAGTAATACAGTAGAAGATCTGTAGGTAAACCGAGACGAAATTGATTTTGACCTACAGAACTAACCGGAAGTCCGATTGAGACGTACAGTATACCCAGACGACCGTCTCGACGAGAGCTTTCCATCGCCGCCGACGTCGCCGGAATCCGACGCCGCACGCGCCCTCACGCGCCGCCGGAAGGTGTCTGGCAGCAAAATTTCGTTTTGATCTGTTTGCATCCGTTTGATCCAGTTTTGATCTGATCTTGTTCGTGCAACCCAAGACGCGTGTTGCGGTCAATCAATTGCGGTCAACCGTTCGTGGTCAACCAGATCTACATAAATTTTAAGCCGTAAGTTCTCTACGTCAAACCTTTAGATCCGCTGCGCATAGGTTTACGTTTGCTATTGAATTCGTGATTTGTACATAACGAGATCCTCACAGATCCCAACAAGTGGTATCAGAGCACTTGGTTAATTCGTTTTGTACAAAGTTCGAATTTTTACGGCTTTATTTGACAAGATGTGTTCAAACGCAGCCATATATTGGATTATATTTGCATAACTCGGTTTTGCAGGAAAATAGTTAATCCACTATTATGGCCGATTATGTGTTTGATGAATGTTGTTGAATGTGATGTATGGTTTTAAATTTGTTTTTAAAGCCTCGGGCATGTCGAGGAATTTATGGATGAATGTTTGTAATAATTATTCGCCCGGGGGTTGACCGGATAGATTTAATTATTTGTTTAGAAAACATGTACATCCATTCGTTGGATCTAGGATCGAATTATGTAATTTTGTAAATTATATTTTTCGTGTTGTGATCGTGTGTTGATAACCGGGAGATCACAAGAGATCAACGAGCCTCGAAGAATAAAAAAAAAAAAAGGGAAACGGCGCGTTTTTCCGACCACTGGCGGCGGCGGCCGGCGGCCGGGCGGCAGCCAGGCGGCAGTCGGCGGTTGGCTGCAGGAGGTGGAGAGGTTTTGCCTTCTTGTCCAAGCAGTACAAGATCAACCAGGATTCTACTGCTTAAAGGAGTTCCAGTTGAACAGGGAAAAGAACTGTCACAGTTTCCTTGTTTAAGGAGACTCAATATTTAATGGCCATAATAGTGGATTTATTTATTTATTTAATTAAATTTATTATGCCATTAAATTATTATTTATGCATGTTAATTAATTATGTTCTTGCATGGGATTAATTTAGTATTGCTAGATTAATTATGCATGTTAATTAATTATGTAATGCATAGAATTAATTTAGAATTGTGTCAATAAATTATGCATGTAATTAATTATTGCACTGGCATGGATTAATTTAGAATTGCATAAATTATTGAACATGTTAATTAATTATTGCATTGACATAGATTAATTTAGAATTGCATGAATTAATATGCATGTTAATTAATTATTGCATTAACATAGATTAATTTGGAATTGTATAAATAGTTAAAAATCCTCATTAAATTATACTAAGTTTGAGAAGGGATTTTAAATTAAAGTTAATTGTAAAATTCCTAAGGCCTCCATTTCTAATTTGTCGGTAAATCAATTAATTGCGGTTATGGGCTCCCCCTCGGGTGACATTGCTAAAATTAATTGTAGGAAATTACCAGGACAAATTTCTAAAAGTAGACGGTTAGAGGAAATCTTATGAGAGCGTACGGGCTTCCCCTCGGATGACGTATAATCAAATTTGACGACCTTAGGACCGAGAAATGGGATTCACTTAGAATGCGATTAAATTTATTAACCCCCCTCGGGGTCCCTGAATTCTATTGCATGGCCAAATGGAGACCGACTATTAATTTCGTTCGTCATGAATTTGGTTTTGACTTATGGAAATTAATGGGCCTTAGAAAAGCCCTTCTCTTACAAAATGCGAGTTTGTAGGGCGACCCTCGTAGCATGCATTCTCACAAGGTGTAATAGATGTCGGTGGATTTAAGTTAATGTTGTTTTGAGGATATCAATATTAACAGTTAAATTCAAAAGTGTTTAATCTGTAAAATTTATTTGCATGATTCTCAGGATATTCATCATGTCGTTCAATCCGTTGTCTGTCATTCTAAAAGAAAATCAGCTTACTGGTCCTAATTACATTGATTGGAAGAGGAACTTAGACATAGTGTTGACTGCTGAGGGTTATAAGTTTGCTATCACTGATGCTTGCCCGGCGGTGCCGGCGGCTGATGCTCCTGAGCAGGAGAAAGAGGAGTATGCTCGGTGGAAGAAGGCTGATGAGATGGCGAAGTGTTACATTCTGGCTTCTATGTCGAATGTTCTTCAACATCAGCATCAGTCTAAGGACACTGCAGCAGATATACTTCTCAATCTCAGGGATCTGTTCGGACATCAGTCTAGGGCTGCTAGGCAAGAGGCTTTGAGTGCTCTGATGAGTACGCGCATGGCCGAGGGCACACCCGTAAGGGAGCACGCCCTCAGGGTTATGGCGCAGCTCAATGAGCTTGAGGTTATGGGAGGTTATATTGACGGGGAAACCCAGGTTGATATTATGCTCCAATCTCTGCCGAAGAGCTTTGATCAGTTCCGGTTGAACTACAACATGCACAAGATGCATATGGCTCTTCCAGAACTGCTTGCAGAGCTTCAGTCGGCGGAGGCCTTATTCACTCAAGCACCTCAGGTGCTAGTCGCCGAGCAGGCTGGACCTTCCAGGCCTCACAAGGGCAGGAAGAGAAAGAAGTCTGCAGGAAAGGTGAAGGCACAGGATGCTCCGGTTTACCCACGACCGACCCCTCAGGCTGTGGCAAAGAAACCGAAAGGAAGATGCCACAAGTGCAATAAGTCAGGACACTGGAAGGTCGATTGCCCTCTCCTCAAGAAAGGTAACTCTCTCGTTAATGTCGTAGAAACATGTTTAGCGGTTGTATCTACCAGAACCTGGTGTGTAGATACTGGAGCCACTGATCATGTCTGCAATTCTTTGCAGGGGTTCCAGGAAACCAAGCGACTTAGGGAGGGAGAGATCACCGTCTACATGGGCAATGCTACGAAAGTGGCGGCTGTTGCAGTGGGAGACGTTACTTTATCGTTCGATAGTAGTAGTTTGGTTTTGAGAAATTGCCTTTATGTTCCTAGTTTTAGAAAGAACCTTGTTTCAGTTTCTAAACTCGTTATGGATGGTTTTTCAGTTTCGTTTGATGACATGGTTATTATTCGTTTTGAAAATCGTTTCATATGTTGTGGTTCATTAGTTGGCAATTTATATGTTCTCAAACCGAACTCTCCCACAGTGCAACATAATGAATTGAATAATGTCATAACTACATCTAATAAGAGGAAGGAGTCTTCGCAGATGAATCAAGCATATCTGTGGCACCTTAGACTTGGACACATCAACCTTAGGAGGATTCAAAAGTTAGTGGCCAGTGGACATCTCGGTCCATTGGAAGAGCACTATCCAACTTGCGAATCATGCCTAGAAGGTAAGATGGCCAAGAGGCCGTTTACGGCAAAGGGGTATAGGAGCCAAGAAGTGCTAGGATTGATTCATTCTGATTTGTGTGGTCCTATGTCGATCCAGGCTAGAGGAGGTTTCGAGTACTATGTGTCTTTCATAGATGATTACTCGAGATTTGGGTACGTTTATCTGTTGCACCGCAAGTCCGAATGCTTTGAGAAATTCAAGGAGTATCGGGCAGTTGTGGAGAAGCTTCATGGTAAATGTATCAAGTCACTTCGTTCTGATCGAGGTGGCGAATACCTTTTTGGAGAGTTCAGGACATACTTATCGGAAGCTGGGATTGAATCCCAACTGACTGCACCCGGCACGCCCCAGCAGAACGGGGTTGCAGAGCGAAGAAATAGGACACTTATGGAGATGGTTAGATCTATGATGAGTTATTCGAGGTTACCAGATTCGTTTTGGGGAATGGCGCTGGAAACAGCATCGTACATTCTGAACTTGGTTCCATCGAAGTCAGTTGATACTACTCCTTACGAATTGTGGAAAGGGCGTAGGCCAGGCTTTTCACATATTCGGGTATGGGGTAGTCCTGCACACGTGTTAGTGCAGGAACCTGGCAAGTTGGAGAAACGTTCGGAAGCACGAGTTTTCGTAGGCTATCCCAAGGAAACGAAAGGTGGATTATTTTATAGTCCCGGGGATCAGAAGGTGATCGTTTCGACGAACGCTAGATTCTTGGAAGAAGACTATATTATGAATCATAAGCCCGCGAGTAGACTAGTCTTAGAGGAGTTAAGGGGTGAAAGCGATGGTTCCCCACCGAGTGCGCAAGTAGATACATCACATAATACTGCAACACGACACACTGAGAGTGTACCAGTGCAGACAGTGCCTCGTCGCAGTGGGAGGGTTTCTCATTTACCCGACCGATGGATAGGTCTTGGAGAGTCGTCAGACTCAGTTCCAGGAGGCCTAGAATCGGACCCAAGAACTTACGATGAGGCACTCCAAGATAAAGATGCAGATTCATGGAATGTTGCAATGAAAGCTGAAATGGGGTCAATGGACTCCAATCAGGTCTGGGATCTTGTAGAACTACCCGATGGGGTACGACCCATTGGATGTAAGTGGATCTATAAGAGAAAGAGAGGATTGGATGGGAAGGTGCAAACCTTTAAAGCTAGGCTTGTTGCGAAAGGTTATACCCAGATCGAGGGTATTGATTATGATGAGACCTTTTCGCCAGTAGCTATGCTTAAGTCCATTCGGATTCTCTTGGCTGTAGCCGCTCATATGGACTATGAGGTCTGGCAGATGGATGTCAAGACAGCTTTCCTTAATGGGAACCTGCAAGAAGACATCTATATGCAGCAACCAGAGGGATTCATTGCTGAAGGTCGTGAGCATCTAGTGTGTAAGCTTAATCGGTCTATTTATGGACTGAAGCAAGCTTCGAGATCTTGGAACATCCGTTTTGATGAGGTGATCCAGTCGTACGGGTTCACTCAATGTCCGGATGAGCACTGTGTTTACAAGAAAATCAGTGGGAGCGTGGTGGTGTTTCTTGTGCTTTACGTAGATGACATACTGCTTATTGGAAACAGTAAGAAGGAGTTATCAGACGTAAAGGTGTGGTTGTCTAAGCAGTTTGATATGAAGGACTTAGGTGAAGCAGGACACATTCTTGGTATTAGGCTCATTAGAGATCGTAAGAAGAGAATGTTGTGCTTATCCCAGTCTTCATACATAGATACTGTCTTGGCCAGATTCAGCATGCAGGATTCCAAGAAAGGTATGTTACCTTTCAGACATGGAATACCTCTATCTAAGGAGATGTCTCCTAAGACGTCTAAGGAGATAGAGGAGATGAAGACAGTTCCTTATGCTTCGGCAGTAGGAAGTCTCATGTATGCAATGCTATGCACAAGGCCGGATATTAGCTACGCCGTTGGCATGGTAGCTAGATATCAAAGTAATCCAGGACGGGAACATTGGTCTGCGGTGAAGCATATACTCAAGTACCTGAGAAGGACTAAGGAGTACATGTTAGTTTACCGTGCAGGCAGCTTGTTACCTCTGGGTTACAGTGATTCCGATTTCCAGTCAGATAAGGATGAAAGTAAGTCAACCTCAGGTTATGTGTTTACCTTGGGAAGTGGAGCCATTTCATGGAGGAGTGCTAAGCAGAAATGCGTGGCAGACTCCACCATGGAAGCCGAGTACATAGCAGCCTCAGAGGCAGCGAAAGAGGCAGTTTGGCTCAGGAACTTCTTAGTGGACTTAGAGGTTATACCGAGTTTGCCACGTGGTATCACCGTGTACTGTGATAACAGTGGAGCAGTAGCGAACTCAAAAGAACCTCGAGCCCACAGGGCAAGCAAACACATAGAGCGCAAATACCATCTGATTCGGGATATCGTTGGTAGAGGAGACGTTGATGTTGCCAAGATTGCATCAGAGGATGCATGGCAATAGGATCGACATAGGTCTTTTAGAATAACGGATTGATAGGACTATACTGTAAAAGCGAAAGCTTTAAGTATAAGTGGGAGATTGTTAGTGTTATATACTGAAAGCTTGGCTTTGCATGTTATTACACATTTACCCTTTATGAATGAGAATCATGTTAGATTAAACAAGTTCTACGTTCTGTTGTTCTGCACTTAGATAGGGTGGGTCGTCATCGGGCGAACCGAAGATCACTCTATCAGTCACTTGCGAACAAGAATAGTTGTTCACAACCTAGATGGACATGAACACCCCATCCGAACGGTTGTAGTGTCAACTGTACAGTTTGTCTTGACTGATTAGTTGCACTAGTACATTTATGTATTGAACAGGATCCCAGAGAGGAGAAGTTCATTTTATACTGATCGTCGTAAATGAACTAGGCCTCGGTTAATTACTGCGTTCTCTTAACCCGTAAGATATTAAACAGGCAGATATATATAATATATATTACTTTGATTCACATGGGTGAGGTTCAGTTCGCTGGATTAATATTCCTACTGTTTTGGGTAATATTATTATATATAGGATGTGCTGTTAGGATATTTACGGTCACCATGTGCGTTAGTTTGATGATGTCCCCGGAGTGAGTTCATGAAGGATTGTTATGCTAAACCCTGCAGGTGGATTAAATTCCGGCATAATAAGAATGTGATGAACGAGCGCTAGCTTCGGTGAAATAATAATAAATTAATTAATTCTTGATTGTCAGTAATCGAATTAATTAATGGACATTATATCTTAAACGTGGGGAGGTAAATCGAGTAATTATTATTGGAGTCTCAAATGTAATTTGGGCTAGGGAAAGGGAGTGCAATAATATAATGTTGGTGGCCCATTAATATTATTTAATTAATTAGAGGAGTGGGTTTGGCCCACAGTTAGTCTAATTAATTAAGGAGCCCTTTTCCTAATCTCCTTAGGGTCCCTACTGTAGCTCTATATATACATCATTAAGCTCATGAGAAGAGAATAGAAGTCTCATTCTCACATGAAACCATCTCTCTCTCAAGATCTCATTCGAGCTTTATCTTCTTCTTGTTGCTCCACTGATACAAGTTGAAGAAGGGTGTATTGAGTAATACAGTAGAAGATCTGTAGGTAAACCGAGACGAAATTGATTTTGACCTACAGAACTAACCGGAAGTCCGATTGAGACGTACAGTATACCCAGACGACCGTCTCGACGAGTGCTTTCCATCGCCGCCGACGTCCCCGGAATCCGACGCTGCACGCGCCCTCACGCGCCGCCGGAAGGTGTCTGGCAGCAAAATTTCGTTTTGATCTGTTTGCATCCGTTTGATCCAGTTTTGATCTGATCTTGTTCGTGCAACCCAAGACGCGTGTTGCGGTCAATCAATTGCGGTCAACCGTTCGTGGTCAACCAGATCTACATAAATTTTAAGCCGTAAGTTCTCTACGTCAAACCTTTAGATCCGCTGCGCATAGGTTTACGTTTGCTATTGAATTCGTGATTTGTACATAACGAGATCCTCACAGATCCCAACAATATGTCCACTTACTTATGAGATTGCAATAGCATGTTTGAATGTCACTTATTAAAATTTGACTTGATCATGACTATGTATAATTCTCGTATGATCCTACTTCTCTCTCTCTCTCTCTCTCTGTAAATGGGACCAAATGGGACCAACTCTTAAAATGCGCCCAGCTCTTAAAATGGGACCAACTCTTAGCAACTACAGACAACTAACCTAGCAACTACAGAGAACTAACCTAGCTACAACCTAGCAACTACAGAGAACTAACCTAGCAACTACTAACTTAGCAACTATAGAGAACTAACTTAGCAACTACAGAGAACTAACCTAGCAACTACAAAGAACTAACTTAGCAACTAGTAACCTAGCAACTACAAAGAACTAACTTAGCAACTACAGAGAACTAACCTAGCAACTACAGAGAACTAATCTAGCAACTATAGAGAAAACTAACCTAGCAACTATAGACAGCTAACCTAGCAACTACAGAGAATTAACCTAGCAATTAAATAGAACTAGCCTAACAACTACTAACAGCAGCAAGAAAGAACTAACCTAGCAGCAAGAAAAACAAAATGCTCTCCCTTCTCTCTTACTTTCTCTCTCTACGTCCTTTTTTCCGTTGTTTGATTTCTCTTTTTCCGACCAATACCACCTTTTCCGACTAGCCACCCCCGGCACCGTCGTCGCTGCCGGCGGCCCTCACGGCCGTCCGGCAGGCCTTGCCTTCCTTTTTTATTTCTATTTTTTATTTTATTTGATCTTATTCCCCCTCCGATAACCATGGCTCCGTCGTCTTCTCCAGTGCCTATCCTCGCACCACCGTCGCAGAGTACCTCGCCGGAGATTCACAGCCACCAGTTTTTTGCGCCCATCAGTCGCGAGCCTATAGACCTTTTCCCAGAGCTCGGTGAACCTTCAGCAACTCAAACATTCAAATACCACTCCCATTTCGACGAATCTCAGCAACTCAAACTTTCAAAAATTGAAAAATCAAAATGTAAAAACAAGACGGTTTGTCAATCGTCCGATCGAGCCTCATCGTCCCCCACGGCAGATTCTGTGAAGATCCCGTCAACCTCCCCAGTAATGGTGTCGACGGAAAAGTTAGCAAAGTCCGCCACTGAAATTACAGTAGCCGCCTCTCAGAAGTTGTCTGAATTTACTCCACTGATTAGGATCTCGCCGGTCAACTCAAACCCTCCGATGGAAGACGGCGCCCCTGAAGAAGGTAACCCTCAGCTCACCATTGGTCCTTCTCAATTTATTTCGATTGGGCCATCTCAAAGCACTTCTCTCTCAACCCATGTTGGGCCAGCCAAACATTTACCCACTCGGCCCAAATCGCCTGGGACCAAATCATTCAACCCAACCTCACTTAACAAACTAACCCACGACACACCTAAATCCGATTCAGGCCCACAACCACATTTTACCTCTCCCTTGGGCCTACCCATTAAAGCCCAGGACACAATCGATCAACCCAACTGCCTGCCTCAATCCTCATCACCTCAGCCCGTCAATTTGGAGGCCGCGACCAATCAAACAAGACCCATCAACCATCATCTCCCTGCTGCCGACCCCATCCAACCGGTCAACGACGTCCACCTGACCCACGCCGGCGCCGGCGCCGCCTCAGTCGCCGACAACTCTCAGCCGGCCGGCAATACACAGGGGGGTGTTCCGGAATTAAACTTCGAGGCCGGAATTCTCGGACCTCGGCCAAATTATTTTCCTCCTACCGACCAAATCTCGGGAATTCCCAACAGTGATGCCGGAATAGCTGAACCGGCAGTATTATATATACGAGAAAATGGTGTGGCCGTTGAAAAATCGAGCAAGACGTCCGCGGCCATCTTGTCCGGACCCTATCTGAACGGGACACCGCTAACGGCACCCCTAACGGCAAACCCCGCTGCACCTGGAACTCTGCCGGGCACTTCCACTGGCCCGCTCTCTTTCCGAGAAGCTATTACGGGGAAGAGACACGACGTTTCTGTTGGGTTCGATAGTACCGTACGGGCTGTACGCAGCGGAATTTAAAATTTTTAAAGTAAGTATTTATCATATAAATACAACACCCGTACATACTAATTGCGAATTAACTGATCGTCATCTTTAAAACATGCATCATATACAAATTTTGATTTGTTACTATAAAGTAAATACTAGTAAAAATATTTACCGAATGTCTTGAACTCCTTCACTATTGATGATGGATGAGGGAATCGATTCCCGGTTGTAACTTCAACGACTTGAGGTTACTCGCTAGAGGAATACAAGTGTCTTCCCTCTAAACGTATCCACCCTATGAAGCCCGGTTCCGACAACTTTTCTTCGCTAGTAGAAAAGATTCGGTTTTCTTGTATAGGAATATTTATGAATTTTATTTGGGAATTTTAAGAACTCTTTCTTGAAGTTTTATGAAGAACACTTTCTTCTCTTTCTAACACTTAGAAATTTAGGATCAAAAACTTCACATAAATGCAAAACCATTTTGCACATATTTATACTAAACATTTTAGCATAAAATAATCAACATTTAGTAATATTAAATAAAATCAAATTTTATTTAAATAGTATTTACTGACTTTTGATTTTGAAAATAATAAGATATGTTAAGTAGTTCAAACAACCATCAACAACCATTTTATTATAATCATATTTATTATTTTAATCCTTAAATCATATTTAAAGATATAAATAATAATTGGATAATAAATCTTGAGAATCTTTCTCAAGACTTTATTATTATATCATTTTCCCAATATTATAATAATCATATTATTATTATTTTGGATTTTTGAAATTTAAAATCCTATTTTAAAATTCAACTTTATTAATTTAGTAATTACCTTAATTACTAAAGTAATATCCAAAATGTAATTAATCAATCTTATTGATTAATATATTACTTTAATTGATATCTAATCAAATTAGATATTTATCAATTAATTCTAACCATTAGAAATACAATCTTTACCTTTGTTCATAATTAGTGTGACCTTTTAGGTTCACCTTAATACTAGTAGTGGGTTTACAACACTTTGTAATTTGAGTTAAATCTTATTAACTCTTATTCATGAATTAACCCTTTAATTTATGAACCCACATATCATGGTAACACCTAGCAAGTAGCATGAATCTAGTATTAAGTGAATAGCGAGTAAACCTATTCCGATTACAACTCCATACATGTAAAATCCTTTCGACATCTAATTTCCCGATTAAGTCTTGGGTATGATTTTGTCGAAACCCAAATTGACTTAATAACTATGATTCTATTTCATGTTTATTAACCCGGTTATGAATCACTATTCATCTCTGCCTTGGCCAAGGACTTTGGATTAATAACTATGAAACACATAGGAAATTCACTTATCTTCATAAGTGTCGAATCCTTTATTGGCCACTAACAAACTTCCATACATATCAACATAATACCCAACTTATCCCTTTAAACGATAGTGCTAGCTACCAAAAGGATAAATCAAAGTAGAATGTAATATGCACAAAGTTACCATTGTGCCTCAAGTCTTAGGATTAGTCATGTACTATTGTAACATGAAAATTCTTATTCGACTGAATAAATTCTTCATTAAGAATTTTCATACGGTCATGTTCAGTGAACTTGTTCTCTAACAAGCACCCACATAAATGTACTTACGTCTTACGCTAATGTTGATGGAATGCAACATTCTTGTCCAACAAGCATACAAACTATGTGCAAGTCTTTTATGGATTATTCGATATCCCATCTCGAAACATCCATCGACTTGGAACTGTATTTAAGATCACGGCTTTCAAGGTATGTTCCATGATCACCATCTCTATGCGCAACCATACCTTATAACCATAAGTGATCTAGGGATTTTATCTTAAGTGCAATTATAATATAAATGCTTTCTCTTAAGATAAAGAAATGCCTTATTCATAATATAATTCCAATAGACTGTATTTACAAGTAGAATACGTCCAATTAGATTGGAACGCCGGGTACCCTACTCTAACAGTTTCGGGCCAAAAAAAAATTAACCCGCAGTCGATACCCAAGGACTTTACCTTTGACGGGAACTACGAGCATGCTTGCGGGACCATTATCCGCTCGGAGGAGAACAAAGTCAAGGCCCGATTCACCGACGCCGAATCTGTCGCTCTCGCAGGTAAACTAGCTAACACCCTGGTCTTTAAGTTTTCATATGCTATCCCCGCTCCCCGAGAAATATCTGCTGGGTTAGGAAAACTGGGTTTTAAGGGTAGAGTGTCGTCGAAATGGTACAATTTCAACCACCTTCTAGTCTCGTTTCACCTTCCCGAGGATTATAACGAGGTCTGGCTTAAGACCTCGATTCATTTGTGTGGATGCCCAGCTAGGGTGTTCAAATATTATGTCGGGTTTAACCCGAAGACGGAAGCGCCGGTCGTCCCCGTATGGTGCCGCCTTCCCGGCCTCCCACCCCATCTTTATGATCGTGCTGCCATCACTACACTAGCTAAGTGTATTGGGCAGCCGATTCGTATCGACGCCCCGACGGCCCTTCAGACGAGGGCAAACGTGGCGCGATTTTGTGTCGAGATAGATTTGAGAGCTGAGCTCGTTCATGAGATTGAGATTGAACAGGGCTCGGACTCTCTTGTTCAGCGGGTGATCTATGAGAAGATTCCCGCGTTCTGCACCTCGTGCAGCCACGTGGGTCATGTTGCGGCCGATTGCTACATCAGTGGCAATAAGCCACGGCCCGCTATCCCGCAGCGCCACCGCGCGACTCAGCGGGGGCCCTCCACCAGCCGGAGGGACTCGAAGGGAAAGGGCAAAAGCCCTCTTCGCGAGCCCGAGACCCCGAAGGGGTCTAAGGATAAGGGCAAGGCTGTGATTGTTGATACTGCCCAAACTGGGAAGGACGCCCATCCTAACCAGCCTAAGCAGTTGGCCTTAGTGGGTCCCAAGCCCAAGTCCACGGGCTTTCTTCCTAGACAGACCTTACAGACGGCTTTCAAGGCCAATCACTCCTACTTTGCTATTCTCTCCCCTGAGGCGGAGAAGGAGGTTGCTCCTTCTTCCAGCAGGCCTCCTAAGATTACCGACCTTACGCTTCTGGATGACGATGACCTCCTTGGTGATGACTCGGACCAGCCGGACGCCACATCCAGGGGAGAGTCCATCCACCTTACCGATGATAGTGCGCGCGATGCCGGCCATTTGACCGAGCGCGCATCTATCCTGGTCCGATCCTCGGATACGAGGGCTACTGCCGCCACTGCTCCCCCGAAAGGGGAGGAGTCGGCCCACCCCATCCCTGCTGAGATTGGCAGCTCGGTCGAGCTTATAGCCAGCTCCCAGCCTCCCCCTACCGGCGAGCACCCGAGCACTCTGCCGGATGGACCCTCTCTTTCGCCCATCCCCGAGCAGATATGCGGGCTCAACCGCGCGCAGCATGACGTCTCGTGCGAGAGCTTCGCCTCTAGTGCTTTTCTTCACCTTGACAGACGGGAGACAGCCCCGGAGATGGGGCAACCCGCTAATGCTGCTATAGGGCAGTCTGTCCAGCCAGACGACTCACAGGCTACGAGTACATACCGAGGCAGACAGGCCTCGAGGACCAGAGCCACGCAGCACACGAGACGGCGGACGATCTCCCCTGCTATTGGACCCTACCGCCGCACGACACGACGGATGACTTTCCATTCTTTAGGTGGCCCGAATCAGCCTCGCCATAGGCGGACTATGTCCGGTGGCTCTTGCGACCGCTGATATGTCCATCACATCCATTACTTGGAATGGCCGTGGCCTGGCGAACAGGGCTACTCTTTCTCACCTTCATTCTCTCATTCGTGACCACAGAGTCGATTTTGTTGGCTTTATTGAGCCGATGATTCGCACTCCTTCTTTTGACTACTACTCGCGTCGTCTGGGCTTCCATTCGGGCGTGGGCAATATTTCGCACAAGATCTTCTTCTTCCACTCGCGTGACTACACTTGTCGGGTCCTCCGCGACACCGATCAGCTGCTTCACGTAGAGATTTCCGCTGCCCATCTCCCGGAGCCCATCTTTCACACCTTGGTTTATGCCAAGTGTACTAGGGTCGGGCGATATGATCTTTGGGACACCCTGCGT
>BKCP01011625.1:1101783-1147278 GCA_008636005.1 Striga asiatica | reverse complement strand
AACATCCAGACTTGGCACGTCATAAACTCTCTCACGCAATAAGACAAACTTCTAGCTAGCACATCTGGCTTTGAACTCAACCATTTTTGGATTTCGATCTTTTGTCTTAAGTAGAGAATAGGTGTACTGCTATGATCAATGCCATGTCATAGTTGTACTATTATGTTCCTATCTTTTCTAGGGTTTACGTGCTACTGAAATAGCATCAATGTAGCAAATGACTTAGAATGAAAAATGATCTTTATGAAGTCGCCAATGGCAGCCTTGCTTTCTTCACTAGTCTTGCTTTTGCAGCTTTTATTTCATGGTATCAGAGCACGGTTTTCCTTCTACTAATTCTTTTTTTCTATTTTAATTTTTCATTTCTCTTATTATTATATCGACATAGTTGTCTCTGGAAACGAGCGACAACCTACTAATCTCAATTCCTCACTTCAAATCGTATACCATCAAAATCAGCTTTTGACCACAAAATTAGATGAGAACAACCATCTTGTCTGGAAGAAACAAGCTCTTAGATATCGCCATGTTGCTTGTGTGTGATGTGGGTATATCAGATTCTTCTTCATCCGAGTCATCCCAAGTGGCCTTTAGAGACTTATTCTTCTTCTTGAGATTAGCACACTCATATTGGAAATGTCCATAACCTCGGCACTCTCGACATTGGTCCTTCTCGATCTTTTGAGTATCTAATTTCGAGGACGGAATGTTGGTTCGTTTCCCTTGAAATGAATTCTTTTTATTGTTGTTGAACTTCTTCCCAGCAAATTTTCTTTTGTACAGCTCCTGACGCAATTTACATAGTTCCTGGCGATCAGTGCAAAAGCTTCCTTGAATTCAACGTCTTCCTCAAGTGAACCTTCATCTTCATCACTTTCTTCTTTTTGCGACCACAATAGCTTTAAGGGATAGACCCTTGTTCTTGACTTTGTCATAGTCATTGTTGATTTCAAAGATTTTGATATCACCAAGGAGGTCATCAAGGTCAAGCGGCTTGACTCTTTGAAAACTTTCAAGAGCCATGATCTTCTCCCTGAAATGAGCTGGTAACGTTCTCATAATTTTTTGAACTCGACGAGTTTAAGAGATCTCTTCTCCTAGCACTGCACTTTGATTAACCAGGTCACAAAACCTGGCATAATAAAGATCAATCGTTTCGTCCTCTTTCATTTTGATGTCATCAAACGCTATAGTCACTCGTTGCAGTCTGGGTGATTTTACTGCCTTTGAACCTTCGAACTGATGCTCCAAAATACGCCATGCATCCTTGGCAGTTGTACATTAAACTATCATTTTATGCCGTGTCTGGTCAATGACCATCAGAATTGCGTGCAGGGCTTGAAAATTCACTTCTTCTTGTAATTTTTCAGCATCTGACCATAAATCTCTTAGTTTTAGTACCACCCTGTTGAGGTATCTTTCCACTATCAGGCGCTTCCCTTGTGACCCTGCTGTAGCACAAATTATTATTTTTACCGAGTACCGAATCGAAAGATTCGTTCTCCGGGTTGATCTCTCAAGGAAGGCGGTTCAGAATTTAGCTTCGGTATTAGTTTCACACAAAAAGAAAATAAATCCTGAACACACTAATCAGATGGCAGATTGGATGAATTATTAACTAAGAAATAAAATAAAACAATAATCTACCTAAAATATAAACGGAACAAAGATGGAAAAGCTAGGGAATCGGGGATAATTTATTCAAGTTCTTAGCAAAAACCGGGCAATCAATTATTCGGTTCGAGATTGACACTCTCGCTTAAACATCTAGCGGTTCGCTCCCAATAACTCTTCGTAACAAGGGATTGAACATAGACGAACAAGCTCGAGCATACAACACAAGTCAATTATCCCAATCCCAATAACTTTTCGTAACAAGGGACGGGTCATTGACAAGCACGTATTTCAATCTCAACTCATAGATTATTCAGTTACAAAATTATCTATCTCATGCAAGCCTAGGTCTACGACTTCTTTCCTTTCGGTTCTGAAAGTCGCTAATTAACTAGAAGGTGATTAATCAACTAATCATATAGAATTGACAAACCCTAACTCGACAAATTAACATTCAATTGTTTCCAATCGCAAGATCGAAGTGTCACTCTTCGATTATATCAATCAATCAAGCACAAATTCATCAATTATGAATTATATCAACCCACATAAGCATGAAAAAATCAAGCCCGACAAATACGAATCAAACAAGAATAATCATCCCCTATCCCTAGCAGAAGGAATTAGCTACTCATCACAAATTCAACATCAACATTCATATCAAGCAAAGCCATAACATTCATCAATGAAATGAAAGAGAAGCTTACGATTAATAACAAATCCAATGTCGAAAAACAACGAGCAATCCAAATCCAAGGGTAAAATCTTGGAGTTTTCACTATCCAAGATCAAAACTAAGAGAAAAGATGAGAGAAATATGTTTTGCCATGAAGAAAAAACGAGTACAAAGTCTGAGAGTCCTCCCAATATGCCTTAGGTTCGAACTAGTAGCCTTCCCAATTCAAAACCCACAAAAAATGCGATTAGTCGCCACTAACCCCCTTTTTTTTGCTGTGAAGTCTCTGGTGTCGCTAGCACCTCGCTAGCGACCATAGCGCCGCTAGTCTGCATACCCTTAGTGCCGCTAACCCCTTAGCGGCGCTAGGGTCTGGGCAGCTTCCGATTTTTGGTTTTCTGGGTTCGTGAGCTCTCGACTAGCATCTCTCGGGTCTTTCCCGAGCTAGAAACTTAATCCTTTGCTGCCTGGTGGCACAAACTAGGATGAAACACCTGGGAACCTGAACGACCTGAAACCACCAAAACCGGGCAAACACGAAAAGCAAGAAAAATAGGAAGAAAAACAAAGAAAACACGAAACACACCTGAATAACACTAAAACACGAGAAACGACTCGGAGGACTGGAAAAACCTAAGAAACAACCTAAAACGGGGGAAAACACATGCAAAACATAGACAAAAATAGCAACAAAAATGGGACAAACAGACCCATCCATTCTCTACATTTTCCAAGAACCTTTCCCAAGAGATCGTAGAAAGATGGTCGTCATTTATTTCCAATAAGAGTAGCTTGAGCCATCCAATTGCGGAGTCCTAGACATGGATCCACCATCATGATTCATGGCTGCCCTTCAACAGATCCTCAAGATCTTCGTGTATACGTACGAAAATCCGCTCTGATGCCAATTGAAGTTTTGGGAGATATACTAGAAATGCGCTAAGTATATAAAACAGTAAACTTAGATGTAAGTTCACACAAAGCGGAAGCAGGGTTCTACAAAACATAAACCTTAAGGGGAGCATCCCACTCCCCCTCCATAACTCTTTCGTATATATAAGTGTTTGGCCCATTACACATAGGATTTACAAAGAAGACTCCCTCTTCTGGACCTACAATGGAATCAGCTATATAACTACTTTCCCAACCACAAATCCCTTGTGGATTTTTCTCAACACGAATCCCTTGTATTATTTTTCAGTGTTGCTCCCAAACACTAACTCTCAGATAAAATAAGAATACGCTCACCAATGAGATCGAGAATAGGCTCTCGTCTCCAGTTAGTCAAATACAATAGAAATGTAAAAACTCTCGAGTAGTTCACCCAAGGTTCTCTCTTTTTTGATCTTCTCCAAAATACAAAAATAATATCAGAAGTGTTGGCTTCCAGTTAAGCGTGGAAGCCTTTTTATCTCAGCACATTATGGCAAGTCCTCCTTGTCCTCAATCTACCAAATTTAGTCGCGTCCTCATACATGCGGCCGCTAGTCCCTTTTGCAAGACAACTCCACTTGGTAAGTCTTCCTTCTCTATCATTATTGCTTCTTAAGGTAAGTGCGCGTATGACTGCTTTATATGGAAATGAATCTCATTTTCCTTCAAGCAAAATAATCTAGGTAAGGGGGAAAGAAATAAAATCAATCAAGTAACTAAGATATTGAAAACTTCCTTTTTTTTTTTTATTTTCGCACAGTTCCAGAAGGTGATGAAGGTTCCAAACATCAGTTCAGAGTTTGTTGATTTAATGCCAACCTTCAATGTTATACATTTCATGTGGGGGATGGTAGGGCAACTAAAATTTGGAATTCACCTTGGATCCCTAAGAGATCCTCCTTTAAACCAGATTCTCAATTTCAGGATGATAGGGAGAGGTTTGTGAGGATTTATGAGTTGATAAAACTAGGGGGAGGGTATGAAATTTGGATTTAATTGCTCAAACTTTCAATCCCTATGATGTTGAGTCTATTAGTAAAATTCACATTAGTCATTTGGGGAGAAAAGATAAATTAATGTGGTAATTTTTTTTATTTTTTATTTTTTGGTACAATGAAAGAAGGCCAAGGCCTTAGAAAACGATTATGCTAGAACACGACGGGGGTAAGAAACCCCAATAAGGTCATGCTGAAGCCATGCTCCAAGGCCAAGAGGGGGAGACGAAATCCGATGTAGCCCGACCGAAGAGGATGCCGCTAAGCTCGCCATATGATCCACCACAAAGTTAACTTACCTATGAACGTATTGAAGCTTAATGCTCCATTCGCGATCTAGAATGCTCCGAATGGCCTTAAACTAGTGCTGCATGGGTCCCAAACCTATCCATCGTGCCACTAACCAACTTCATTACACACTAGCTGTCTCCACTGGCTGTCTACCTCTGCAATGACTTGTCGGAAACCCAAATCCCACACCATAAGCAACCCTTGCAGGAGTCCCCATAGCTCGGCACCCGTAATAGTGCAGTAGCCAATGTTCATAAGGAAGTCGTCCCTCCATCTACCAAACTCGTCTCTGATCAAACCGCCGGCGCTGCTCAACCCGGTAGAGTTATCTAAGGCCCCATCTGTATTTACCTTTACCCATCCCGTGTCCGGTGGGACCCAATGAATGAATCTGGTAGTATATAAATTAGCCCCAACACGAACATGGGCTTCAGCTGCCCGACTGTAGGTTTCCGTGAAACAAACAACTTCCAAGAGCCTCGCTTCGTTGCTCAAAGACTGATGGTTGAAAATTCTATCATTACGCCACATCCATAAGCGCCACACAACAAAAGATAACATGTTGTTCCATTCAAGAAACGGTCCCAGCTGCATTGTTGCCAGATTTTGTCGAATCCAGGATTTGATAGGCAAAGAGAAGAACTCGGGTCCCTGGTCTAAAGGAATTAGCCGTGGCCAAAATTCCTGGCAGCCCGGCAATCCTGTAAAACATGTAACGCCGACTCACATTCCCCACAAACGTCACAATCCTTCGAAGAAGCGATATGACGCCGAACCTACTCTTCATTAGGCAGCAACCGACCCTTCACGACGAGCCAGAGAAAAGTTTGAACTCTTTGCGTGGCTGGAGCATGCCACACTAATTTCCAAAGTGGTTTATCGGGGTCCTCAGCCGGTTGAAGTAATGCTTTGTATGCTGACGGTGTGGAGAACTTTCCGTCCTAGGAGTAGCTCCAAACCATGCGGTCTTCTCTAGCGTCTTCTCTCGGCGAGAGGATTCTGGCTATTCTCAATATCACCGACGGGGGAAGAAGACCATAGAACTCGTTCCATTTCAACCTTCCGAACTCATCCACATACGCGGCCACCTTCGCGGAGGGGTTAACTTCCGGCGGCCGTTGGGCTAAGAAATTGATCAGCGATCCTTCTGTAACCAGCCAAGGGCCGACCCAAAACTGAATCGTCTCCCCGTTTCCCAAGATCCATTGCACACCCTTGACTAAGTTCGGCCACACTTTTCGGAGAGCACTCAATAGTCTAGAACCTTATCTAAGCTGCAAGTTCTCACCGATAGCCCTGGGAGTGAGTCCATATTTAGCCACAAATGTACGTACCCATAATGAGTCTCTATTCGTCAGGATATCCCACCCTAATTTCATCAAGAAGGCGTTGTTCATGCGGCGTAAATTTTTTTATGCCCAGGCCTCCCTCTTCTTTAGGTTTGCACACCTCCGTCCATGAAACCAAGTGGACCTTCCGTTTTACATCTGAGCCTCCCCATATAAAGGCCCAACTCCTTTGCGCAAGGTCGTCCTTAATTAATGGAGCAGGGTAACATGGCAAATTGCATTGAATAGAACGGTAGCGTACTCAGGGCCGACTGAGTAAGAGTCACTCTCTCCGCCAACGATAATGATTTCATTTGCCACCCGGTTAATCTCGCCTCCGTCTTATCCACTAAGTGCGTGTACGTACCGTTTGTCACTTGGCCGTTAATAATGGGAACACCAAGGTATTTGCCTAGATCCGCCGTCCACTTGAAGTTGAGCTGGTCCGCCAACCTATATTGTTCCTCGATCTCCATATTATTGGAAAAGAAGACTAACGTTTTTTCCAAACTTACTTTAAGTCCCAAGTAATAGCAGAACTGATGGAGAGTGTTCTTCAGCGTAACCACCTGATCATCCACCGCTTCCAGGAATAAAAGGAGATCGTCAGCAAACATTAGAAACGGGACCCTAACAGCTCCCCGTCCCACCAATATAGATCGCCACGAGTGCTCGTCAACCGCCTTGTAGATGATTTGCGCCAATCTTTCCATGCAGAGAACAAAGAGGTACGAGGAGATAGGATCACCCTGCCGGACCCCTAGGGTAGGAAGGAACTCTTTCCACTTGTCCCGTTCCACAGTAGATTCATCGAAGTCGAGTTGATACTAGCCATGACAGCCGTTACTAATTTTTTGGGATACCCGGCTAGGCGCAACGTTTTTTCAATGAAATCCCAACGTAAATAATCATAGGCCTTTTTGAGGTCAACTTTAATAAACATGAAGCCCTTCGCCCCTCGCTTATTACGCATAGAGTGAATGAGTTCCTGGGCGACGACGATATTGTCTGTAATATGGCGTCCCGGGACTAAAATCACTTGTGTTGGGTGGATCAAATCCGGCAGAGTACTCTTCATTATGGTGGACAGAGCTAGGTAGGACTGGATTGAAGTTACCTCTTCAGGTCAACCTGATTCAGTGTAAAGCAGCCTTCTGATAAGTTTGTTGCTTTCCATGTGGATAATTTTGCTTTTAGAGTAGGACATGTTGTGTTATCTGTCAGTGCGCAAGTTACAGTTTTGGGGGAAAGAACTTTTAGAGGCTTTGCTAAGAAGGATGAGGTGTTATTGTAGAATTGGTCAGTTGTTTGGGAAGGGACTGCATCTAAGAATGAGACTACTATTTTGGCTGTGAGATGGATCCTTGATGAAGCTGAACAGATGGGGTGGAAAGATATAATTTGCTGCTTGGATTCAAAAGAGGTAGTCCTTTGGTTGAATTCAAATAATTTTGTCAGTTCTCGTTTTTGTTTTGTGTTTGAAGACATTTGGACTTTACATTCATTGTTTGGTTCAGTTTCTGTTTGAGGTTCATATTTAAGCCATGTTGGCTTTGTAGGAAGAGCATTGAGTATATCTCCCGTAGATTTCTACCATGGTGTCCGTTAGGGAAGGAGTTGTGTAATCAATTGGGTACCTGTTTGTATATTTTGAGGTTTAATCATATAATTTGTTCGTTTGAAAAAAAAAAACAAAAAAACAATACTAACTCCCCCATACCAAGAGAATTAACAATGCTTTGAGTCTAATTTTGCTTACGTGATATGTAGATTAACCTGAGTCTCGAGTCACATGGATAGAATTATATAAAAATAACACAATACCAAGTCTCTTTTTTTTGCTGTCACATCAGCAAGACTCAATCCACTAACACGTACTGAAAAATATAAAACTGAAATATGAATTATTTTGAATCAACACAAAATATTGAGGATGGTGTAATAGTATCACACACATTTCCATTTTGTCACTGGTTTTCGTTACTTTGGTTTGGTGGGGTACTCTTCTTTGGTAAAACTAAAAACTCCTCGCACCAACCCACGCAGCAACAAAATGATTTTAGGGTTCATATACGCGTCCACAATTTTCAACCGATATTTGTTCTTTATTACTTGAATAATTTGGTTTTCATTTTGTTAAAATTTTATTTATTTTAGATTTCAGCATCTGTGAGAGAGAGGGAGATTGAAGGTAGATGGGCGTGGTCAGTTTGTTCTGTCAGAGTTCAACCTGTTTCATGGACAGACGAAACCTCAATCCCAGCTGCGAACTCCAAGGGAATTTTAGGCGGGGCCAAATTGCATTCATGACCCCGCCGGCATCATCGGCCGCCGCCGTGCCGGCGAAAGAGGAGAGCCAACAGGAGCACGGCGGTGCGTTGTCAGGGGATTCGTTTATTCGACCTCATCTCCGTAAACTGTCCCCTTATCAGCCCATTCTACCTTTCGAGGTTAGTTCAATGAAATGTGAATAGGAATTGGGTGAAATAGAAATGCACTCAGAGTGTCCAATAAGAAGTCACATTTTTACTTTCTTATTGTCCTTGTTTTGGGTTATGGTAGTGCGGTTGGATATTTGACATACATGATGCTGTGCAGCTATTCAAAGAATTTAGCTAATGGTTCTTAGACTGGTATCATTTGGTAAATAATGCAAGTGTTTGTTTCATGTTCTTCTGCTCTTCTAAAGATTAATGTAACATCCTCCTATGTTTCAGCACGTGTAGATATTTTTGTTTCTCAGTCCCTTCATAATTGTCTTGGAACTGAAACTCTCTCACTTGTTTTCAAGTTATTTCCGTTCAAAGTGTCACTTTTTTTTTTAAAAAAAAATTATTATTATTTTTTTTTAATTATCAGTTGTAATATAAGTTGCAGCAGACTAATAGGAAAAAGTAAACTCGCTTTTTTATTTGTTATTTTGGCAGCTCTTGATGATTAATCCAATTTATGGTTTCTTCCTGCCCTTTGTTTTGCACTAATGTTTACTTTGAGCATTCAAAAGATACCTAAAGTTTTGATTCTTTGCATGTCCAAATATGGGTGGATTCATAATTTCCTTGGATATTATTATAATTGTAAATGTTATGTGTGCAGGTGTTGTCTACTCGTCTTGGTAGGAAGCCCGAAGAGATTATCAAATTAGATGCTAATGAGAATCCATATGGTCCGCCGCCAGAGGTGACTAAAATCGATTGTACTCTTCTTATGTTAGTATTCATTCAATACTATGTGGATAAATCTTATTTTTTCTTCAGCAGGCCTTAGCTTGTAGTTTTACGTTGTCTTACAGTCAAAACTACAACTTTCATGTAGGTATTTGAAGCCTTGGGTTCCATGAAGTTCCCTTATATCTATCCTGATCCTGAAAGCCGTAGATTACGAGCTGCACTCGCTCAAGATTCCGGTCTTGAAGCTGAATATATTCTTGCGGGTTGTGGAGCAGATGAGCTTATTGATTTGATAATGCGGTTTGTAGTTAATAAATATTCCTCACCGAAGGTTTGTGTTTCAAAGGTGATTTGTGGTTATCGGTCTTATTTCTGTTTTTTTCGTTTAAATGATCCTATACAGATGTGTTTTGGATCCCGGTGACAAAATTGTTGATTGTCCACCGACTTTTACAATGTATGAATTTGATGCTGCTGTTAATGGGGCACTTGTTATCAAGGGTAAGCTTGCTCCGTCTTTTATCTTATACCTTGTGGTGGTCTGGTTTGACATTGATTTTGACGCCTCTCGTAGCTATTTTTTATACTTTCACTACTTTTTCTTGGAAGTCAACTTATTTGAGGATTAATTACTGGAATTATTTCAGCTTAATAACAAAATGAAAAAAAAAACATTATCCTTAAAATTTTAAAGAGCCCTCAATTTGCATTTGACCAACAAAGGGGAATTTGTGAATCTCAGGGAAGTTGTTGTAACACATCTTGTGGGGGATATTTGCAATTTTGTAGTATTAGTCGAGTTTTATTAATTTGGCTAAATGGCAGGGATATTTGTAATTATACCTAAATTTAAGTCAAATGTTTGAGAAAGAAATTGATGATACATGTGTTGTTCTGAGAATACTATGATATCATATATGATGCCAAGTATTCTGCAGTTTTCTGTATTAATGTCCTTACAGTGATACTATAACTTGGAGCTTATCCTATTTGCCAGTTCCTCGAAAGCCCGACTTCAGTTTGGATGTGGATAGAATAACTGAAGTTGTTGACCAGGAGAAGCCCAAGTGTATATTTCTGACTTCACCTAATAATCCAGATGGAAGGTGATTTTGCTTTCTGTCAATTCTTCCACCTTTTTAGTCCTTAAATACACTCCTTGGTTGTTTATCTTTTCTCTCGCTGCATCATGATTCACGTATTCTGTTTCCAAATTTACTTCATTTTCGATGTCGCAAATTTTAATGACAACAACCGGTCAAGTTCTAGGTAGTGACAATTGATGGTCTCTATCCATTTCTGAAAATTGTGTGGATGAAGAGATTCGAACAAAACCATAGAATGTTACTAGGTTTGATATAAACTGATGGCCAACTTCTTTGGTTCTCTGGTTATTGGTGACCAAAAGACTGAATGACCTCATCCAACCTACCCACCCACCCAACCAAGCTCTCCAACAATTCCATGCTAACTCTTTTTTGGTGTTTATTAGATACGAATGTGTAATTTTTATAGTTCAGAATTCAGGTAATCAGGTCACTTGGAATCATATGCCTTTATCCTTTTATAGTACCCATCTTCTGGAGTTCTTGGTGAACTGTGTTTTTTCTTTGCCCCATAAAATTTGCAGGTAGCAAAAATGTAAATCCCTACATAAAATAGAGAAAATAAATTTTCTAAAGCAACTATTATCTCAAAATCCTGATCAATATTCTTGAACTTGTGAACCAAAATCCACCTCTTTTGAAACTTAAAATTCAAAATGATCTGACAAATCGTGGTATTTAGGAGAGGGAAAGTAGAATAGTTGATATTTATCGTTTTTTTTTTTTGGCAGTGTACGTATTTTGTGATTACAATCACAAAAGGCCACGACACATTACCCTACCAAAATGGAACAAAGGCCCAAGCAAATTACCGGCTATAGTAAGGAACTATTATAGAACAATTAGCTAAGGTTGCTATTATAGTGTCCATACACTCTGACTGGCTAATTCTTGATGTGCTGTGTACATGACGAGTGGATATAAATTAATATTGGAAGGCAACTGTACTTATGTCGAATTAGGACTGGAGACTAGACAAGTGCTTTTGTTGATAAATACTTGTACTGACATTTGAATATTCATAATATCAGCCTCGAGTAAACTGTAGAGTGCCTTTCCACATCTCAATGACTACCAGAAGTGGTCAAAACTTTTCCATGGTCTGTACATTAGAATTATTCGTGTTCAGTGTTCAATTGCTTTTTGTAAACTGTTTCAACTGATTGTTGTTAACTTTAACTTCCCTTACTCAACGCTACTTTGTAACTTTTGCTTATCACTACCAATGGCAGCATTATTGACGATGAAACACTTATCAAGATACTTAATCTTCCAATATTAGTGGTTCTGGATGAAGCTTATATTGAATTTGCGGGACTCGAGTCTAAGATGAAATGGGTGAAGAAGTATGAGAATCTTATTGTGCTGCGTACATTTAGCAAGAGAGCTGGTACCGTCCCTTCTCCTTCACAGTTCTAGGCTTTATATATATGATTGGTTTCCTTGATATTGAATTGTACAATCTCCACCATGAAATCTCATTTGCAATATATATGTTTACTCAAACTTATCATATATAGGGGGTTATAAGACTTACTTTAGTGAATCATAATTTCATATATGAGCATATTTTGAGTAGCAGTCATATATATTTCCTATAGAAAGACCTATCATGTAAAATGCCCACTCACCAGGAGCCCCAAGGCAACCATATTTTATGTTATGGATTTCAAATTTTGATTTATGATCTTATAGTAAGTCTAACCAACTTCGTGAGTTTTGATTTCCCTTCTGTCAGCTGAGAAAACACTAGTAGCCATTGTTGATGGTATGAATATGACCTTGATGTGATGATGACAACCGATATTGTAATTGATTCAGCTTTGGCGGGACTTAGAGTTGGATATGGAGCATTTCCATTGAGCCTTATCGAGTACCTATGGAGGGCTAAGCAACCATATAACGTGTCTGTAGCTGCTGAAATTGCCGCTTGTGCAGCACTAGAGAATCCTGCCTATCTAGAGGTACCAGGGCCAACATCTGTTTCATTTTTGAATTCTCTTACATAATAATGTTTGTAATTATAGACACACACGAATACAGAAATAAATTTAAGATAAATAATAAAATAAGCCCCTGAATTATGTGGTCTTTTGCACTGTCTTCTGAACCTCTTGTTTTGTTTCCCTTTAACCACTTAGTTATGCTTTTCTGCACTTTTCCCCAGAGCCATGTCAGAGTAGATGTCTCTCGGTTTTGTATTTGTTGAGGGGACAAAGTAAAAGTAAAATGAACTGCATAGTTTAGAGTGAAGATAGGGAAAAGTTTTGGATAGAAATATAAAGACTGTATATTTCTGAAGATTTACTGCTCTTTGCTCTATATAAGGCAGACACTAATGCTTATGTATCTGGATTATGTCAGAAAGTGAAAGAAGCTTTGGTTGTAGAACGAAAGAGGCTTTTCAAGCTTTTGAAAGAAGTACCATTCCTCAACCCGTATCCAAGCTACTCTAATTTCATTCTATGTGAGGTCACATCTGGAAAGGATGCGAAGAAGTTGAAGGTGAAAAACCTTTTTTTCATTGTTCTATCTATATATGGAAGTTTTGGTTACAGTCGCATTTCAGTTTTTCTCTTCTAAATGGTCATCATTTGCGTCAGCTTAGTTCTATCATAATAGATCCCATTATATATATAGTGATTGTAGTTCTTCTTCTTCTTCTTCTTCTTCTTCTTCTTCTTTTTTTTTTTTTGTCTCGAATGGGGTTTGTTTTAAGGGAGTGGTTGTTGAAATAAATCCCAGACCAAAACATACCTCAAAACAAGGAACCGGTGAAAGCAACCNTTTTCTTTTGTTGTTTTAGAGACTTGGTAAAAGCTTTTATTTAACAGGAAGACCTCGCGAAAATGGGATTGATGATTCGTCACTACAGCAACAAAGAATTAGCTGGTTATGTTCGTGTCTCTGTGGGAAAGCCTGATCATACAGATGCTTTAATGGAAGGCCTCAAGCGCCTTTATTAATCTTATCCAATGTTTTTTGTGCAACACCTAAAACCTTTGAGAGCAAAATGCTAGAGTGAGTTTGCTGATACCACCGCATTAATCAAGTTTACTTCCCTAGTGTTGAATTTGGTTTGGAGGTTAAGGGTTGTTATTTCAGTTTTCAAACCCGTTAACCTCAGATTCGTGGATTTAAATGAAGCCAGCTAAAACTGAAATCTCACAAAGATTTGTGTTAAAATCAAATGCTGGGCACTTTTTGGATTTTGGCCCACAATTCCTAGCAAATATTGGGAGATTGTGTGGATCCAAGTAATTGTTGTGCAAATGTATCAACCAGCAAAGTGGTAGAACAAAATCGGTGTCAGTGGAAGTTTTTCTTTCTTTCTTGAATTACACAATGTCTTCATATGCCTTCTTTTGCTTTCTCTTCTATGATCTTTAAGGGATAATTACATAAACTACTACTCAGATACAAGTACAGAAGAGCTTGAAAGGATTTCAGAGCTAATTAAATGCTATTCAGGTTTTGGTTATGTTGTACATTCTTCCCCTACAAGTTTAATCCTCGGGTACTTTTTGTACTTCCTGAGCTTTTCAAATTTAGTTTAGATGGTCTTCTTCTTCTTCTTCTTTTTTTATTTAATCAAGCGATTCAAAATTTCTGAGCTAGTTTGGCCAATTATCCTAATCCATTCTTCTTTTTCTTCTTCTTCTTCTTCTTCTTCTTCTTCTNCAAATTTAGTTTAGATGGTCTTCTTCTTCTTCTTCTTTTTTTATTTAATCAAGCGATTCAAAATTTCTGAGCTAGTTTGGCCAATTATCCTAATCCATTTTCTGTGGACAAAACACACGTAATCCCAAGACAACATGATTTGCAGTCTTGTAAGTTGGACAATTTCTATGGTACACGATGGTATTAAATTAGCAAAATTGATTTCAATGTTTATGATGTTTAGTGATTGCAATGTGAACCCATGTAAGTAATTTTCGACCTAAAAAACCTAAAATCTAACTGAATCAACCTTGAATAATATCGAATCGCATTGAACTAGTTTTTATGAAAAAACTCTACACTATTATTAAGGCACGTTTTCTCATCAATTTTCAATTTATGAAAAAACTTTTACACGGTTCGCTTCCTAATCTATCTATCTATATCTATCTATACTATTATGAAAGAGCCAATGAATCTGTAAAGCTTCCTAATCTATCTATCTATATCTATTTATACTATTTTGAAAGAGCCAATTAATGTAAAAATATATAATGCATAAAATATCCTTACTTTTCCATCTTTATAATAGCATATTTGTAATTTAATACCCAGCTGTAATAGCCGTGATCCACCGAGAGTCCATTTTTAGGACGATTCAACTCCAGGATAAAGTCGTGTAACTGTTCGTGGTGGGCAATTTGAATTTGTATGCACATTAATCGGATACCACGACACAGCCCAACCTCATAGAGATGAAGATCACATGCCCGGAATGATTTATTTTAATACCATTGTTGTAATAGTGCTCCTTAGTCATACTAATGTATAACCGAAACAGATAAATAGCAGCAGATATTAAACGGGCCGGCCGTCTTCAGGGTGATGGTTACCATGTGATTGGTTGGGGTTACAAAAGCTTTATCTGAATGTATATTACTCTACTTCACATGAACCTAAAGTTTTTTTTTAGAAGAGACTGATATCTACAACAACAACAACATAGCCTTTTAGTCCCAAGCAAGTTGGGGTAGGCTAGAGATGAAAATCAAGAGAATCAATGGTAAGAGAAACACAAAAAGGGCTCAAAACAAAAAGAAAAAGATTGGAGCAAAAAGAGAAAGGAGCAAAAGTCACGGTTCTGGCACGTTGATTGCTAGCCTCCAAGCGCTCCTATCCAGTATCCACCGCTAAATCCTTGGAGATATTCCAATCTTTAAGGTCTCTCTTAACCGACTCTTCCCAAGTGAGTTTAGACCGACCTCTACCTCTCTTTACATCAGCGACCTGCTGTAGAACTCCCCTACACACCGGTGCATCAGGAGGCCTCCGTTGGACATGTTCGAACCACCTCAGCCGATGTTAAACCAATTTCTCCTCAATTGGAGCCTCCCCGACCCTATCTCGAATATCCTGATATCTATTTAAATTATATTATTTCCTTGTGCTCAATAATATTTCGGAGTACTTTCATAGTGATAGTTGCAAGGGACGATGGTTTGAATATGGGATTTGAAGTTGGTATGATTAAAAGAGTTTAATTGATTTTCCTACTTTTTTCACAATTAAAAAAAAAATACTTGAAACAAAGAAGATACAATGAGAATTAAAAATTATATATATTGAATATTTTATTTATTGATATTATCTTAAGATTTTTAAATGATTTTTTTTTATGGATTTTTCAATAAAATTTGAGAGTTTATTTGACCATAAGTATCATATCAAATAAGATAACCCCTTCAGTAATATTTATTCAATTTTATAAGTTTATTAATACCTCTAAATAAAAAAATGACATCAGTATTGTTTGTTCTCATAATGACCACATAGTATAGAAACATTATTTTTCAAAATAAATAAATTGTGTAATAGTATGAGAGATTAATTGTTGAATGATTGTTTTACAACCTAAAATTCTAATCTACTCAATTTCTTTGCTTCAAATAATATTAGAATAATTTTATGAAATTGTATAATACTAAAGCTCAATCCATTTGTTTTCAAATCGAGTGGGATATCATTTGAGCAACATGATTTAATTTTGGTAGTATGATTATTTACAAATTAATTAAGAATATCCCGAGAATCATGATATGCCTATATACACTGAAAGTCAATTAATTTTTACCAAGAAATTAGATCAATATATTATCATTATCTAACTATCTATTAATCCGTATTCTTATAAGAAAACAATGTTTTTTTCTTAAGAAAATAATGTACGAAATAAAAAATTTACATATTTGATTATAATATTAATGAGAAAATTGTAACTATATATATTATAATAAAGATACACACTTAATTGATATATAATAAGACATGAACCAAAAATCTCTATACTTAAGTTTATGTATTTTTTAGAAATCTAAAAGTTAATATGATTACGTCGTCGTAACACTTACTTATAAATAATTATTAAGTAAAACCATATTAAATATGATAAATAATATTAAAAGTATAATTAAGTTGTAACACTTATTTATAAGTACAAAAAAAAGTAATAAATAAAAAATTATAATTAATAAATTTAAATATAAAACTTTTAAAGCTTGTATTTATCGATGTAAACGATTCAAATTGTCCAACGCCTTTTTCAGTTTTGTGCTTATTAGTTCTATATGTAACTTTTAGGTGATAGACAATAGTTATTTGTACTATTATCAATGTAGGTTATAACTTTTATTTTCTTTAAAAAAAAATAAACTTTATTATTCTAATTTTAAACAAAATTTTATTCGTCATTAGTTTTTTTTAATATAATATACAAATATCATATTATATATATATATAATATAATAATCATTTTATTATTAAATATTTAATATGTAACTAGACAACTTCATATTGATTTCGCGGTCTTTTTATCAGAAATTCTATGGTGTCCATATGGGCATCATAAGTCATGCCATAATATGATGTGGCACATGAGTTGGCGGGCTTTACTTTGGTGTTCTATTTCTTCGTAGGCGGGCTTTACTGTGGTGTTGGCTGACCATTTCAGATAGATTTCCTTTTCAGGATCAATTCCTGTTTGGGCATAGTTGTTGTTGATTTTTTGAACATTTTTTTTTTCCAAACATCAAACAAGCTGGAATTAAGAATTCAAAGAAGTTTACAATACACCAGCAACCAACTGATTGCACCTCCAGGACATAGCAAGGCTAAGAAAACAGAGATTCGAGGGAAAATAACATGATCCCCCTTCAAGACCTATGATTAACACAAGGCTAGGCCACACTACCACTAGAAGCAGTAAAAACAAAGAAAAAGGAAGAAAAATAGTTCAACAGTGAATATACATCAAACAGAATAGGGGCTGCAGATGAAGTTGGTATGCCCTTGGATTGAAGTAGCTTGACTGTGATGATAGATGCCAGGCTGCAATGAAGGGATTTACCTTGGTGGTCAAAGGAGGAAAAAATCCTCATAAGACACCATCTTAGTGCGAGCAAGGTAGCAGTTTCCTGGCAATCTGCATGATCAAGCACATTTTGTAGAATCCAGCTCAAAAAAATAAAAATAAAAAAAGTTTGTCATGTGGTCCAGCCACAAACAAACAAACCACTTTCGGTGGAAAAGAAAGTAAAAAAAATATATATATATAACAATAAGATAATTCAACAAAGGTGGCATACTGGTGCAAGTTTCGTGGAATGTGCATTTCTCCCATCTATAAATAGAGGGAGTGTTCAGTGGAGGATATGTACCAAGCAAAGGAGAAAGAAAAACAGCAAGAAGAAAATATAAGTATTCTTGTGTGTGAGTATTTTTCAGTGAGAGAAAAATAGAGTGTTTGAGTAAATCCTGTGAGTGTGGGAAAAATACATCGGGTCGGGTATCACCTCTATTACTCCTTGTTTGTAATATTTAATAGGAGTAGGGTTTCACTGGGTCACTATATTTTATATTTCTGGTGTAGAGGTTGTGAAAAGATATTATAATTATCTTGAAAATATAGTGGAATTATTTGGAAGTTGTCCCGTGGTTTTTTCCTCTAAATAGAAGGTTTTTTCACGTTAAATCTTGGTGTCTTATTTCTTACATATTTTATTTATTTGGGATATTCTTAGTATGCTCTATGGTCGCAGTTTAATCTGAACTTCCACATCAGAAAAGAATTATTCCTATTTTATTGTAAGAGATTTTTTTTATTCTTGAGTTGCTGGGATTGGGATTATTGTTCACCATTTTACTCTGGTGTTTTAATTTACACCTTCCGCATTTGCGCATCTGAGCACAACAAGTGGTATCAGAGATTAAGTTGGGTTCTGTATCAACCAGTGTTAGATAAATGGAGGAGAACGTAGGTACCATGGTGAAGCTGACAGCAACAAATTACTCCATTTGGAAGCCAAAAATGGAGGACATACTTTTCTACAAAGATCTGTATGATCCTATAGAAAAGGGAGATAACAAGCCAGATGACGTGAAGGATGACGATTGAAAAAAATTACACAGGAAGGCTGTCAGTTTAATCAGACAGTGGGTGGATATCAGCATATTCCACCATGTTGCCACAGAGTCGAAAGTCCATACTCTGTGGAACAAAATCGAGCAGGTGTATCAAAGGAAGACTGCACAAAATAAAGCTTTCGTTATTAGAAAGCTTGTGAATTTAAAATATCGAGATGGAAGATCACTTGCAGAACACTTGAATGAGTTTCAAGACATGGTAAACCAACTTGTTACCATGGAGATGAAACTTGATGAAGAACTGCAGGCGTTGTTACTTTTGAGTTCTTTACCGTATAGCTGGGAGACTCTGGTGGTCTCGTTGATCAACTCTGCTCCTGAAGGAAAACTGACTTTGACCCACGTCAAAGACAGTATGTTTAATGAAGAAACAAGAAGAAAAGACTTTGGGTCAAGCAGCTCCCAAGCCCTGGTCACAGAAACCAGGGGAAGAAGTAAAAGCAGAGGCCGGAATAACAAATCCAGAGATAAATCACAATCTCAACCCAGAAAAAAATTCAAGTGTTATCACTGCGGTGAAGAAGGGCATATCAAAAGAAACTGTAAAGCCTGGAAGAACAGAGATCGAAGGAACAACAAATCAGAAAACGATGAAAATACAGCAACGCCTCTGATCAATGGGGAAGTGGTGCTGCTCTCTGTTGAAGAAGAAGAGTGTCATGTTGCAGATTCATGTGTTGAATGGGTCATTGACTCAGCAGCATCTTACCATGCAACCTCTCACAAGGAATTCTTTTCTTTATACAAAGAAGGAGACTTTGGTGAGCAAAGATGGATAACAACAACATTGCAAATATTGTGGGAGTTGGTGATGTGTGCATTCAAACTGATATTGGGTGCTCAATAACATTGAAGGACGTGCGACATGTACCTGACTTACGTCTGAATTTGATCTCTGTGCATGCATTGGATCTAGCAGGTACCAGTTTTGGTAGCGGCACGTGGAGGCTTACCAAAGGATCATTGTTAGCTGCTAGAGGTACAGTGAGATCAACACTATACAGAACCCAAGTGAAGCTGATCAAGGGTGGACTAAATGCAGTCGAGGATGATGCTTCGCCAAATTTGTGGCACAAAAGACTAGCTCATATTGGTGAAAAAGGATTGCAAATTTTGGCAAGAAAGTCCCTCATCCCGTTTGCCAAAGATTCAAAACTAAATCCTTGCGATTATTGTCTCTTTGGGAAGCATCATAGAGTGTCTTTCAGCAAAACCTTGAAGCTGAAAGAAAAAGTGTTGGAGATGGTGTATTCTGATGTATGTGGACCCATGGAAGAGGAGAGTCTCAGTGGTAGCAAATATTTCGTGACGTTCATTGATGATGCTTCACGAAAATTGTGGGTGTATTTCTTAAGAACGAAGGACGAAGTTTTTCAGTACTTCAAAAGGTTTCACGCTATGGTGGAGAGACAAGCTGGTAAACCTTTGAAGTGTCTTCGCTCAGATAATGGAGGAGAATATACTTCCCATGAATTCAAGAATTATTGTGCTGATCATGGAATCAGGCATGAGAAGACTGTACCTGGAACCCCACAGCATAATGGTGTGGCTGAAAGAATCAATAGAACCATTATGGAGAAAGTGAAGTGTATGTTAAGAATGGCTAAGCTACCTAAGCCATTCTGGGGAGAAGCGTTCTAACGGCGTGCTACCTAATCAATAGATCTCCATCTGTTCCTTTGGGCTTTGATATCCCTGAGAGGGTATGGTTCGGACATGATGTTAAATACTCTCATTTGAAGGTGTTTGGATGCAAAGCTTTTGCTCACGTAAACAAGGAACAGAGGCGAAAACTTGATGATAGAGCCATTCCTTGTATATTTTTGGGCTATGGAGATGAGGAATTTGGCTACAGGTTATGGGATCCAGAAAAACGAAAAATTGTCAGAAGCAGAGATGTAGTGTTCCATGAGCAAGAAACTATGTCTGATTCTGCTGCATCAGAAACTAGAGAACCAGGTGGTAAGGTGGATCTTTCACCTGTTCAACCTCCTAAAGATGCCACAGTAGGGGGTGAGTGTGATGGAGAACTCAGGGTTAATAATGAACCAGCAATAGAAGATGGTGATGGTGAAGGTGTCGAGCAAGAAGACCTCAAAGCTCCGCCTCAGCTCAAGAGATCAAATCGAGGGATCCAACCATCTACGAGGTACCCTAGTTCCACATATATTACCATTACTGAAGAAGGGGAGCCAGAGAACTTTGAAGAAGTTCAGACTCATAAGGATAAATCTCAGTGGATGAAAGTCATGCAAGAAGAAATGGATTCACTTGTGAAAAACAAAACTTATGAGCTTGTGAAGCTTCCGGAAGGCAGAAAAGCCTTGAAAAACAAATGGGTGAAGCTTAAGAAAGATGGTGACAAGCTGTTGAAGTACAAGGCTCGCTTAGTCGTGAAAGGATTTGGACAAAAGCGAGGGATAGATTTCGATGAGATCTTCTCACCGGTTGTAAAGATGAGCTCTATTCGAGTAATACTCGGATTAGTGGCAAGCTTGAATCTGGAGCTTGAACAACTAGATGTGAAGACTGCATTTCTTCATGGAGATCTAGATGAAGAAATCTACATGGAGCAACCAGAAGGATTTGAGAGGACTGGAAAGGAGCACATGGTTTGCAAATTGAAGAAGAGCTTGTATGGACTCAAACAAGCTCCAAGACAGTGGTATAAGAAATTTGATTCGTTTATGGCGAGCCATGGATATACGAAGACTGACGCAGATCATTGTGTGTTCGTTAAGAAATTTCCAGGTGATAAATGCATTAATCTTTTGTTATATGTAGATGATATGTTGATAGTGGGACAGGATATGAAGCTGATTGGTGATTTGAAGAAGGAATTAGCCAAGTCCTTTGATATGAAGGATTTGGGCCCTGCGAAACAAATGTTGGGCATGCAAATCATGCGAGACCGAAAATCCAAGATGTTACGGTTATCGCAAGAACGGTATGTGAATCGGATTCTGGAGAGATTCAATATGAAAACGGCTAAGCCAGTCAATACGCCGTTGGCCAATCACTTCAAACTCAGCAAACGAAGTTTTCCTACGAATCAAGAAGAAAAAGAAGCTATGGAGGGTGTTCCATACTCCTCGGCAGTCGGGAGTTTGATGTATGCCATGGTTTGTACTAGACCATATATCGCTCACGCGGTTGGAGTTGTTAACAGGTATCTTTCCAATCCTGGGAAAGATCGTTGGGAAGCTGTGAAGTGGATCTTGAAGTACCTAAAAGGTAGTGCAAATAAATGCTTGAGCTTCGGCAAAGGAAACCCAGTTCTTGATGGTTATACAGATGCGGATATGGCAGGTGACCTGGATAGTAGAAAATCTATATCAGGATTTATGTTTACATTTGCAGGAGGAGCTGTATCTTGGCAATCTAAATTGCAGAAATCTGTTGCCTTGTCGACTACTGAAGCCGAGTATATTGCACTGACAGAAGGGGGAAAAGAAATGCTTTGGTTGAAGAGGTTTCTTCAACAATTGGGAATGAAGCAGGAGAGGTACGATATTCATTGCGATAGTCGGAGCGCATTGGATTTAAGTAAGAATGCGATGTATCATTCTCGCACGAAGCACATTGATGTCAGATATCATTGGCTATGTCAAGCAGTGGAAGAACAACAGTTCAAATTGGAAAAGATTCACACTGACGAAAATCCTGCTGACATGATGAAGAAAGTGGTAACAGGAGGAAAGCTTCAGCTTTGTGCCGAGATGATCGGCATGGAATGCATGTAAAGATCTGCAGTGTATTTCCCTTTGGCTGGAGGGGGAGAATTGTAGAATCCAGCTCAAAAAAAAAAAAGTTTGTCATGTGGTCCAGCCACAAACAAACATACCACTTTCGGTGGAAAAGAAAGTAAAGAAAAAAATAATAATAATAAAATAATTCAACAAAAGTGGCATACTGGTGCATGTTTCATAGAATGTGCATTCCTCCCATCTATAAATAGAGGGAGTGTTCAGCGGAGGATATGTACCAAGCAAAGGAGAAAGAAAAACAGCAAGAAGAAAATATAAGTATTCTTGTGTGTGAGTATTTTTCAGTGAGAGAAAAATAGAGTGTTTGAGTAAATCCTGTGAGTGTGGGAAAAATACACTGGGTTGGGTGTCACCTCTATTACTCCTTGTTTGTAATATTTAATAGGAGTGGTGTTTCATTGGGTCACTATATTTTACATTTCTGGTGTAGAGGAGTGTGAAAAGATATTGTAATTATCTTGAAAATATAGTGGAATTATTCGAAGGTTGTCCCGTGGTTTTTTCCTCTAAATTAGATGTTTTTCCACGTTAAATCTTGGTGTCTTATTTCTTACATATTTTATTTATTTGGAATATTCTTATTGTGCTCTGTGGTCACAGTTTAATCTGAACTTCCACATCAGAAAAGAATTATTCCTGTTTTATTGTAAGAGATTTTTTTATTCTTGAGTTGCTGGGATTGGGATTATTGTTCACCATTTTACTCTGGTGTTTTAATTTACACCTACCGCATTTGCACATCTGAGCACAACACATTTGACCATGAGAAGACTTGAGAGTCTTTTTCATATCCAGAGCAGCCAACCCCAACTGAGCCATCCTGAGCTAAAGAGGCACTGACACTTATGAAAAGTTGTCCTACCTGCAGTCCACCTGAACCATTATCAGGAGCAAGTTCACTTGAGGGTTGCAATGAGTTTTCTTGTGTTTGTCCAACCCCAATTGTAAATGTTTTATTCAATTGAGTACTTATTCACAAATGCATCGATATCATCATGTCATGATAACTCCATTGAAAGACTATGAGTACTCATTATATTCTTTAGTAAAATGTGAAATAAAAATTGTCCTGGCACCGAGGATGGTGAGTTTTGCCAAGTTAGATTATCATTATATAGTGTCTCTGTTATTTGCTTTTTGAACATTAATTCTTAAACAACAGTATAGTTCGTGTCAATTTTTTTTTTTTTTATTCATATGCACAGAATCAACAAATCAAAACATGATAACCACACGTGAATCAATAAAGCATATGTATTAACAAAAATCTACTCATAAACAGATGTAAATATCAAGATCTAAATATCCAACTGATGTGTGTGAAAAAATTAAAATTAAGCATGTGTCAAAACATTCAACGTTATTTTACACATTCAGACCATAACTCTAGCACCAATAAAAAAATAATCAAACAACGGAAATACTGCCAAACAATTTTTTAACAAAATAATTAAAATATATACTTACATTCTTGTCCACCATTATCATGTTTTATATTCGAGTTGAAGCGTTTTTCCCACACTGAACTTCTAAACCTACTTGAAAAAGTTTTAATTTGATCGTGAATGTGTTTTGGACAATCTCCAATAGATTTACTGTAGTGTTTGACATAGTTATATCTTTGTGGGAGGTACGACAACCTGGAGAGGGACTCCGGTGTATGGAGTAGGGCTGCACACGAGTCGAGCGGCTTGCAAGCCGCTCGCGAGCGCTTGAGTCAAAGCTCGGCTCGAGCTCGAGTTTGACCGAACTCGAGTCGAGCTCGAGTTTGACCGAACTCGAGTCGAGCTCGAGCGACTCGAGCACGAACTCGAGTCAAGCTCGAGCCCATATTTTACATTGTCGAGCGGCTCGCGAGCGGCTCGATATATGGTAAATTAATAAAATACCCCTTGTATATATATATATGATAATATTAATATATGTACTTAATGATAATTTGACAAAGTTGATTGAAAATTTTCGAACCGAACTCGAGCCGAGCTCGAGTATTTTGAATTCGAGTCGTGCTCGAGCCAAAATTGAGCTATTGTACTTTTTATCGAGTTGAGCTCGAGCAGCTTAAAAAAAATGAATCCTGTTCAATAATGCCAACGCTCGACTCGGCTCGGCTCGTTTGCAGCCCTAGTATGGAGAACAGGTCGGTCCCAGACTCATGGAGTGTCTGGTCGAAGATCGACCTGCGATACAACTGGTCGACGGATTGACCACTTCCCAGACTTAGAGCAGTCAGCGGATTGACCTAGACCTTGTCGAACACTAGAGCCTTCGAAAAGATCTCAGGGGAATCAAACCCTCATGTGCGAAGGACACGTGGGTATCATCCCCCCAATCGTTTGTCACAAGTTCCAATGACTTAAACAACAAATTCAAACAATGAAGTGATGCGCGATTTCTCAAGTATGTGAATCTGGGTACCGTAGGATCTCCATTACTCTTAGACAATGACTGTTCTTGATCATACCAGTAAATGAGTACATTATATTCATTTCGTAAGTAATTGACAATTAAAATGAACATCCAATAACAAATACTGAAAGACAACTAAACGTCTAAGGCAAATGCCAACATTATAATGCATGCAAACGTCCTAGTGGTATGCTTAAAGAGATTACGAACGTCTAATACGAAAGCTTGCAACATCTGGAAACTTCCTAGTGCTATGCTTAAAGATTTTAAAAACATCTAATACAAATGCTTGTAACAGTTGGAAACTTCCCAGTGGTATGCTTAAAGAGATTAGAAACGTCTAATACAAAAGCTTGTAACAGCTAAAAACTTCCCAGTGGTATGCTTATAGAGATTATAAACGTCTAATACGAAAGCTTGAAATAGTGGGAAACGTCCCAGTGGTATGTTTAATGGACTTCTGAACGTCTGATTCAAAAGCTTCATTACTTCAACTAATTTTTTTGGTCCTAACCATTTAACACATAATTTTTATATTTAAATATTACAAACCATAACTATAATATAATTATGTACCTTATGTGTGTATTTTTAGATCCAGTCTCCTCATGTATCGAAATAAAAGAGTATCAAATGAGCCGGTGGATGTGTTAAGCCATTGCTTCAAGGCGGCGTGCGCGCTTTCCACTCTACATGTTGTTGTGTTTCCAAAGTGTTGTACTTGGTTTGTCCAGAGACGAACAAACTTCTCCTTGTGTGGATCCAACCATGTGGACTCAAGATAATGTAAAATTTTAGGATGAGGACGCAATTTTTCTCTCATGTCCGCCAAGGCTTTTTCGTACTTCTCCACGGTGTCTGCTTGTCATAGTAGTCTCCATGTGCCACTTTTAAAATGCACAGCATAATCCCGACTATTTACATTTTTTATTACCACTTAGTTTTCTATACACTTGATTCTTCTCATCCTTGTTGATGTGGAAAGTACAAATCAAGTGGGGAGTCTGAGGAAATTATTCCTTAATAGAAGCCATCAACCCCATCTCCCTTTCAATCAAAATGACTGTGGGCTCAACATCATTCCCAATCAAAATCTATAAATTCTTCAACACCCATCGATAACTATTAGCTGACTCATCCTTCTTAATTGCATATGCAATCAAAAAAATTTTATTACCAGGAGTCATACCAATAATTTAGAACAAAGGCATCTCGTACCTGTTTGTTTTGTACGTGGAGTCCATGCTAAGGACCCAAGGGTATGCTCTAAGTGTTTTTTCTGACTTTGGATGGACCAAGAACACATTAGTTAACTTCTTTGTATCATGATCTCTAAGTGATTGAATATCATATTCGTTGTCCTTAGCTAATTGGTAGAATTGTTGTATCATACTCCTTTTCCCAAATGAGGCCCTCCGGAGCTTTGCCTTGTAGTTGTAAATTTGTCTGATGTGACAGTTGTCGTCTGGAAATGATTGTTGAACGACCAACAATATGTTTTACGGCTTTGTTTGAGAAAGAACCATCGACCGAATAAGTTTTTTTGCTCCAACACTAAGACTGCTCATTTGTCGATGTCCCTCTGCATATTCAGCGGGCTCATCATTGTGTCTACCCTCATCACATTTCATAATCCAACTATGGAACTCCGAATTTGGAGTCAAGTTTTTCAATATTACCGTGAACTCACAGCCACAAACAATGGTCTTTTGTTCTTTCTCTGTTTTGGCTTTGGAGTCCCTCCATCTTCCGATTTCTTTCTATTGGCCCGATTACATCTGAGCCTCACACTGGTAGGTAAATGCATCGAAGTTATTTTCAGCTCATACCCTGAGTATATGGCAAGAAAGTAGCAATAATGCAGAGCTTCACTATAACTCGCATGTATTTGTCCATCTTTAAAATAATCCGTAAAATCTTCAAATTCATCTTGTAAATAGTTAAATTACACAATTTTATTATCACATTTCATAAAAAGTAACTATTAAAATTCAGTTGGAAAAAAAAAAAAAAATTGGTTACGTTTGAACTGCATATAAGCTTTAGGTTTAGACGTTTCAGAGGCTTCCAAGCTTTCAATATTTACATTTATTAAGTGTTGCCACTTACAAATTGGACGTTTGAAATGCATATAAGCTTCAGGTTTAGACGTTTCAGGGGCTTCCAAGCATTCAATATTTACGTTTCCTAAGTGTTTTCCACTTACTAACTGGACGTTTGTACTATATATAAGCTTTAGATTTAGACGTTTCAGAGGCTTCCAAGCTTTCAGTATTTACGTTTCTTAAGTGTTGCCCCTTACAAAGGACGTTTCTCTTCACAGTCGGGCTTTCAAGTTAGACGTTTTATGGGTCAAGTAGCTTGACAATAAAAGGTTTAAGCCTTATGTAAGCTTAGCTAGCAGACGTTTAAACCACGTTCGAGCTTTTACCTGGGACGTTTACTGAACGAAATTAAACCCTAACTTACATCTATTATTACTTTATTCATTCTACCATACTAATCAACCCATCACATTGGTTTAATGCAACATATATGAAGAGTGTTTAGTTATCTAAGTCCTAAAATAACTCAAACACTCAAAAATCAAGAGATCCATTTGTGAGTGAATCAATGTAAAAAAAAAAAAAAAGAGATTAACACAATTTACCTCATTTACAAGTGAAAATCAATGTAAAATAAATAGGGATTACACAATTTACCTCATTTGCATGTGTTGCCGATGATGTTGAGGAAGAATGAGATTGATGAAGATGTAGATTAAAGTAAAAGTAAAGAAGAAGGAGATTGGTGGAGTTAAAAATAGTAATTTTGGGTAGAAGTAGGTAAAACATTTATATTAGGACAAAAATATAATTTTAACTATTATTAAATTATTTTTAAGGTAACAAGTAGTAATTTGGGGCAACAAATAGCAACACCCTTTACTAGTTTATATTAAAGAAATAACATATTGTAATTAGCTTTCCAAAAATAATATATAATTATTAAAAATATAATGACCAAGAGTTCCATAAATGCCAAAAACAATACAAAAAGAAAAGAAAAAGATAGATTGGGGCAAAAGATTATGCGGATGATATTTCATCCCAACCCAAGGGCTGGTGTCTGGTGATGGAAACGCGCACCATAGTGTACCTTACCATTTCACTGCTTTATAATTTAGCTAAAAAAATAAATAAAAAACAAAATAAATAAAAATAAATAAATAAAATAAATAATAATAATAATAATCGAAAAAACAACTGAACAACAACTCATTGGTACGTAAGCTTAGCTTGATACACCTTAATATAACTTTCCCCTCCCAACAGGAAATCCCATCCTTTTTCGTCCTCTCGTTTTTCTCCCGATTTTTCATACTCTGAGCCTCAAGAGGCTTTAATTGCTCGGCGGAAAATGGAGGCGGAGATGCATGAGAAGTGCTCGGACTACTCCGCCGCGGACGACGGCCAGAGCTCGAGGACGTGCTCGGAAGTCAGCGCCGGCGCCGGTGAAGGATTCATGCTTTTTGGCGTGAGAGTTATGATGGATGTATCGTTCAGGAAGTGTGCCAGCATGAATAACTTGGCTCAATTTGATCAGCAGCCGCAGGACTCCACCAATGATGTCTTCGCCGGCTATGCCTCCGACGACGTCGTTCATCCCTCCGAAAGGAGCCGCGATCGGAAAAGGGGTATTCGATTTATCTAGCTACAAAATTTGAGGATTTAATATGTTCGGTTGTGAACTGAGTGTTAGACGGTTAAATTGGGAATTTTCGGTAATGAATTGAGTTGAGAAAAGCTTTTACAATGATTTGCCCAGTCTGTAGATCCAGCAGTTCAGCTTGACTTCCAACATGGTCGAATCTGCAATTTCTGAATAGAATTTTTAGAAAATCGGACTGACTGGAGAACAGCACTTGATTAACTTTAATCAAGTCTTCAATTTATTGATTAACCATACCCACCCACATACTTGAGTTTGAATGAGTAGTGAATATTTTGAACATTATGAAATGTGGAATTTTGTAAAACAGGTGTCCCATGGAGTGAAGAGGAACACAGGCTATTTTTGTTGGGGTTGCAAAAGGTGGGGAAAGGAGATTGGAGGGGAATTTCAAGAAAGTATGTGAAAACAAGAACACCGACTCAAGTTGCAAGCCATGCTCAAAAGTACTTTCTCCGCCAGAACAACCACAACAGGCGGCATCGGAGGTCTAGCCTCTTTGACATCACAGCTGACACGGTAGGAAAAATCTTTCTCAATTTCTTTTTTTTTTTTGTGCCTATTACTTCTAAATTATGAAGAATTTAAATTTATATTTTCCGTATATGCTAATCTTCCATTCATCCACTTCTTTCATTTGTATTTATAACGTGAAACTGTGTTTGAGTCTCCTAATGAAAAAGTTCATTGTATGATTGAAAGTTTATTCTATATGAATTTTCAGTATTAGGAAATACGTGAGAGATCATTTTATGGGCCTTTGCTAATGTTTTATGCGTGTTAATGCATAACATCTAGCCTTAACTTTGATGTATCAGTTCTCTGATTTTCTTGATTGCTTGTTCAGTAATTCGCTAGGTCATGAACGTCTACATTCAATGTATTTTGAGCAAAAAGGGAAAGAAAAAATCAAATCTCCACTACTTAGAGTGATAATATATGAGTTAGCTACAACATTGTCTCATCTATCTTTCAAAATCACAAATATAAGCTGATACTTGTTACTCATTGCACTCTTTACCTCAATTGGTGTCCAAAGAAAAAGAAAATGAAACTGTACGTGCTCCCTTGTCTTATTCTTTTGCCTAATGAATTCCTATAATTTTATTTTAAATAGGTTGCAGGATCTACAAGTGAGGAGCAAATGAATCAGGAAACCTCACTCAACCCTCCAATAACACAAACACAACTACAACAGCAAAATCCTCATAAATTCCCCATCTCATCTTATCCTGTCTCTGTCTCTATCACACCTATAGATATCCCAATCCCATGTGATAATCCAAGCCCACTACAGAATCTGGCTCTCAACCAGCTTAACAACTCGCCCAAGCCCATTAGGCCCATTCCTATCTTACCTCCATCTTCCAAAATGGCCGACATGAACTTAAACCACCAGAAATCAGCTGTGTCACTCAATCTGTCGACATCATCTCAATCTCATGAACCACCACAGCTGTCCAATCAGCAGTCACCGCCTGCACGACATGTGGCGGCTTTTCAGGCAATGCCCACCGGCTTTAATGAGAGTGGTGGGGACAACATCATTAGTGTTGCCTGATTGTCACTTCATTGTTGCTACTGTTTATATTGTCTTTATGTGCTGTAAAATGGAAGTACGTGTTGTGTTGTGTTGTGCTCCTTTTTATGTATGTAATATATTATTTCGACCTTTAAAGTGGTGAATGTGAAGAAGGTGTAAGGTTGGATTAGTTGTAGCTTGGACTAGATGATTCCTTGGTGGTTGATTTAACTTATTTTACACAAGAAAAAAACAAGTGGGAATTATATTGGGTTGATTGTCTGTAGTGATTGAAATTACTCTTTATTTTTCGCGTGGGGATAACTTAAATTAAAGGTCATTTTCTCGCCCGTGTGGAAATGAAAAATATCCTATGGTGGGTGGCGCTGGTGGTCACTTGCTGAATTATTGGTTGGTTTTAAATTGTTTTTGCATTCAATCTGTTGTAAGCTTGTAGCGTTTTGTTCCGGTCCACATCAAAATGTAGCATTCCCCTTTACAAAATTAATTTATCACTATTCTCTCATCAAATGATTATTTGAAAAATGATGAGGGTTAAACCTCGCAAAATATCTGACATTTGAGATTAAATTGAAGTGAAATTTGTAAATATTGTTTTTTTGGCATTCCATTTAAATATATAGTTGTACCTAACTTATGTTGTTTTTCTTTATATTTGTTTTAGGTCGCTCACAAGAATTATTTGAGAGAAATTTACTCATTCTGCTGCTGCTTTTAATCTTATTTTTAAGAATACAAGAGACGCATCTTATTTTTATAGATACGAGTACCATGACTATGAGGGTGATGACTATATTGTGTTCGAATCAAAAATCGAAGAACATGTAGACCCCAAAAAGAAAAAGGGATAAATTGCAAAAAAAAGAAAAAAGTAAATGCAAAATGGTTGAATCTCCAAATTATTGACAACAGTCAAATCCTTGCCGAAGAGAATCACCGACTGTTTCAGGAATCAGAGACGGCAGACGTCTTCTGGCCGAAGGAGGTTGAGGTTCTCAATGTTCTGCTCCTCGACTAGGGATTTGGAGGAGGGTTCGGGCTTGAATTTGGTGATATCCGTGTTGATGTTTATTGATGGTATGTTAATAGTTTATATTTGTATATATTAATAGATTTTTTTCATCCATATTTATGGGTTTTAAACTCAGAATTGCCTTTGTTTATCCCTTTAGATTTTAAGATTGTGTTTTTTCCTTGAAACGAGATTTAGATATGATGTGTTGAATTGTACAGGCGTTTCAGTTGTATGAGATTTTGTGTTTACATATTGTTATGTTAAGTTTTTTGCACGTTGTTAAGTTGTTAGTTTATATTATTGATACGTTTTTTAGCTTGTTTGATATGAAATTTACTTATCATAGATCAAAACATGGCGGAGTATTATGATTAAATATTACTGTTTAACTAACGTTTATGACCACGAAATAAAAATATTTTCCAATGTAGTAAATTTACACATTTAATATACGTTAGTTATACCAATAGAGTATGTAAGAATCAAAATTATTGTATGTATGTTATTATTTATTGTTTATTTATAAACAAAGAGACAATAGTTATCGAAACAGAAAATTATACTAAATATATTCATAAATTAAACAACTCAGCTAGATGACATGGACGCTAGAATTATACTAAATATATTCATAAACTAAACAGCTCAGCTAGATCGATAATTTTTTTTCCCAATTGTAAGATACCAATAAACATAAAATTCGTTTGAAAATGGTAGGTATCTTATTTGGCANNNTTCCATTTTTATTGTGTCCATTTCGGACTAATCAAATGCATGATTTTTAATTGGAGAGAGAACCAAAACTTGTGGAGAGATAAAGACAACTTAAATGCATGATTTTTAATTGGAGAGAGAAACAAATCTTGTGGAGAGATAAAGACATCTCCTAATAGTGAAAAAAAAATGTCCACTAAATCGCAAAATGATAAAAGTTTATACTGATGGTATATATGCAAATAACTCTTATATAGAGTATATGTATGTAAATTTCCCTTATTTGTAAAACATTTCTTAAATGGGATGAGAGTGAAATGAGAAAATTAAATTGTAGTGGTGTGACATTTTAAGATTTATGAAGTATCCATGACTGCGTGGCACGCATGGAGAATAAATTAGGGAAAAGTTTTAAACTGTTACTGCATATGCCGAGAAAACCTGTGCGTTGGAATGATTCATGTAAGTTGATGTCAATCAGTAACTTAGAGAGAGATGGAAATATAGTATTAGGAACGAGGCAAAAAAAATATTTAACTTTTGTTAATTTCTTTTTTTATTCTATGCTGGTCATATTTGAATCTCTTGATTGGGTGCAGTTGGGTTGGGATTCATGCAGATGCTTTATGCAATATTGAGATTAAAGTTTTGTTGATCAGTGACCTCTTAATTATGCAAGTTGATAAATAAGTTGCCATCATCTGTTTGCACGAGGGATGACTAGTTGATGTTCATTTTTTAATTATTGGTTTGGCAATTTGAGTTTGTGAAGTGAGTTGGAAGTATATGTTTTAATCTTGTGCCATCATCTGTAATTTGGTGAAACTGACGTAAGCGAATTGGATTTGGAGGCAACGCAAAATGTTTTCATGTTCAATGCAACATGATGAAGAAAGGGGCTCCCAATTAATTGATTGTCATTATTATATTTCTCCGAGCATAAACCATTTTAAAGGGAGAAAAGCCAATTACAAGTTATTCTTATTCGTTGCATAGAAATGATAGAATCATATGGTATTGTTTTCTACTTGTGAAATTTGATTTGTTTCACCAAGTTGGTGAATATGAATTAAGACTTCTTTTATGTGCAGGCTTTTATGTTTTTTGCTATGCTAATGAGCAGTGGTTCCTTTATACACTTGAGACGAAAGCAAAGTAGTGCTGCAGCTGGTGGTGGACCAATGAAGCTCCCTTCTAACTCTACGTTTTAAATATACTGTATGATTATCAACTTTTTTCTCCCACCCTAATATTTTTTTTTTCCCTCCTTTCTTCTTATTCATTGTTTTTTTTTTTTTCCTATCTAGTGTTGTAAGTTATGGTTAAAATTAATATTTTTGTCATATTGTTTTTTCGCCTTGTATGTGTGTTGTAGTGCAATGAATGTTGACAGGTAACCTTAAGTAGGCTTTAACACACGATAGAAGTGGTTTGTCATTTAAAATTGGTAGATGCTTGTTTTTTCGCTTGTAATTTGAAATTGCCCAACCTCGCGACCTCTTTTACATTTATTTCAAAAGATGAAGCTGCAGTAGCTGTAATACTAATAAGCCACCATCTCATTACTCCTTTTGGCAAAAAATATACAAGACAAAATATACCCAAATGCCAGCATTGACCCTCCACAAAATATCTTGTGCACATGACATGACCAAAGNAAGAATGATTTTTTCGACCACAATCCTCAAATAACAATACTCTCTTCTCTTAAGGCACTTCTACAGTTACATAACCAAAAGCATGCATTAGTAATGCTTGCCTGAGTTGCCAATGAGCTCACAAAAAATAATCGGGAGTTTTGCGTGTTGTGTCAGGTTCAATCTGCCGAGGAGCCGGGTCAAACTGAAGGAAATTCTGCTCCATATTCTCCCCAATTTCGAGTATTGCAGCCATGTTCCCACACCGGTAACAATAGTTTGGAGCACTAAAAACTGTAACCACATTCTTCTCCTGAAATCTCAGTAAAGACGAAAAAGTAACTATTTGAGGTGGACAGTGGAGTACACAGATTTGGGAAATACTTGCAAGAGCTTACCTAGAGATTTGGCTTACTTACCAAAATAAGTTCACTTTAAAACTACAAAATCGACTCTTGTGGTTTACATCTACATTGCATATTGCATATTTCGTTAATAGATATGATGGGAACTTCCGTGTACCATCAAAAGTTTTACATCAATTATTCCATGAACGTTTATAAGATGTTACCAATAGCCAGCCAAAGTGTTTGGACAATTTGTAAGATGTAAGATGGAATCAAATCTCAAGGGAGGTGAGTGCGTGTATTTTATGAAGTTAGATGTATTGTTTTACAATTACCAAACCTTAACGGTAGGTTTGCAATAATCACAAATTACAAATGCATCCCTTGGATTCTTATATTCACAATTTTTAAGAACTTGTATGAGGCGGCCTGGCCATTAGGCGGGTCGACCCGTCATACTTTTTTAACAAAAATGCATACATGCACTATGAAATACCATACTTTTGTTTGTGTTGTCTTTCCAAAAGTATGACATTTTAGTTTGAAAGTATGATATCTGTTGAAAAGATATGGATGCCAAATCGTTGAGAGTTGCATAATAGTAGAAAGCCATATTGTAAGCAGCACTTGTTGCTGCAGAATAAACCAATTTAAAAATAGGATAACACACACTATAAGGCATGAACACTCTGAAGGTGTTACAAAGATCCATATCTGCTATATACAAATATTCCCTTGACGGATGCCACTAGTAAACACAAAATATGCAAAATAGGGTATTTGTAGTTATAGAAAAGTGAATTTTGTAACTAAACTAGTAAACACAAACATATGTAGAATAGAGTAAAAAAAAAAAAAAGGAAAAAAGAAAACAGTAATTTTTGTAACTAAGCTAAATCTCAGGATTGGTGTTTGATTATTGACAATTATCTTTCAGAATATAAACAAACCTGACACCAGTTGTAACCCTCCATGACAAGCTGGTGGGCTCTTGAAATTAGAGTGAGGCCATTAGTGTGGTTAAACTGCGAAGCTATGTCCTGCCCAAAAGTGTAGCCGGCGCCACGTGGCGATATGCCCCATCCACAACGATCATCCGGGTCGGACCACAATAGGTCACACATTGGCCCTTCATGTGGAACCTATCAGCCAACAAGATATACATAAAAGGAAAATGATTCAATAAAATAGTGAATCAGTAATCCCGACTTTCAAACAGCAAAACAACTGCCATTTGTCAAATAGAACAAGGGAACACAGGTGAGATGATATAAAGGTTATGCATTCTCAAGACCGGGTGAGGAATAAATTAATACATAGAGGAGAATACAATAATTTAAAATAAATAAATAAATAAAAGGCCATTTAAGTCATATTTAACTCACAAAACAATATTTCATTTATACCTCCTGTATACGGTCCAAAGCTCGGATATTGTCTAAGGTATCAAGAGATGGTGAAAGGCCCCCATGCAAACAAAAGATCTGCACAAAGCAATATAAGAGCATTAAATAGAATAAAGTTGCTATATTCAGAATGAGTAGTTATGCATATTTATCATCCTCACCTGACTCTCAATGAGCGCTGTTAAGGGCAAATAATCAAATAGATCAGTGAAATACTTCCAAACATTAGCATTGCCATACTTCCTCAAGCATTCATCATAGAACCCATATCTGAAGAGGAAAGAACCCCATGATTAATCTAAAAAGAAATAAAATTTAAAATCCACATAATATTAGAAGCATGCAAATTCAGAAAATATGACTCAGACCTAAAAAACCATACATCTAGGAGCACCGCTGAGCTTTTCTACAGGTAATTGTGGTGCGTAACATGAACAACTTTACTTGGGGCAGATAACCGAAATCAAACATAAAAACACATGGTGCACTTTTTCGGTTATTTCCTACGCTAATCTTTTTAAAGGTCTGTTTCTCTCTTTTCATCTTTTTCCTCTATTTATCATTTTTCTTTCTTTCCTATGCACCCATTTACAAGATATCATGGCACACAGCATACACACAGAGGGAGACAAACCGAACATGCTAAGAAACATGCTACATTGTTTATGTTTAAAGCAAGAGCTAATTTAATTGATTGCTGTCTTGATTTTAGTTTAACAATGCATTATAATTGATGACAGCCAGACACAGTTAAAAAAACAACAAACAGTTAACTGTGTGCCTCAGTTTAATAAGACGTGTGCCATGCCACACACAAAGGATCCACGGCCTTGTGCATTTAACACAACCACACCAGACAGCGCAGGGCAGAGGTCTTACACTTGAGTAATTTGTCGACTTTCATGATTCCCACGAAGTATTGTGATTCTATCTCTGTACCGCACTTTCAGGGCCACTAAAAGTGTGACGGTCTCGACTGAGTAGTACCCACGGTCTGCAATACAAATACTTCATAAGTTTATTGTCAAGGTACTCCAGGGAAAGCTATGATATTATGATTATTGAAAATTTTACTGTCAATTGAAGCAATTAGTATAAGACAAAAAAATAACATGAGTTGCTCTAACAAAGACAACATAGAACCGCGGAATAACAGCATGGTAAAAGCACAACATTTAACAGCACAATCCACATTCTGACCTTTATTATGTACTCATAACAACGGAAACAAAAAGCAACCCCAATTACTTACCTGTTGGCATTATTATAGTAAGTTGCAGTAAAGGATCACATATGTAATGTCTACCATTTGCATCATTGCATGACAACTTTAACGAAACAACTAAACATTTCCAACATCAACCAACGTCCAAAATAATATAGTAATTGATTCACACCAAATCCCACCCTAGCAATTCTGGGACACTTGATACACCTGACAACGGCTTGGCCAATCCAAAATAGACATGTAAAAAACCCCAATTCTCGAATCTGTATCCAGCTAATCAGTATCGCAGGACGTATAATAACTTATCTCCAATACCTAGTGGGGAGACAAACTAATAAGTTATGGAATTAAAATCCTTTTCACTTTGCTGAATCAAACTAATATTCTACATTAAAAATTAGCTTCCTAGGAGGGTTGTACATCATTCTATAAATTTAAGAAAGAAGGATGTATGATGTTCACTAAAAAACACTACCTTACCTTATCTCTCAGTTCATATATCTTCGAACAAATTAAATATTGTTGTTATATTATTTATTACCTCCTTAAACTCCAAAAACAACCTCAGTCAAAAGAAATACACGGTTTAATCCATGTCACATTAGATACCTTAGAAATACCAAGCATTACAGCCATACACATCCACATAAATACAGATCAGAAAACAGCTATATTTGATAAATTCCTCAAAACCTGCAGAGAGAGAGAGACAACAACAACAACAACAACAACAACAACAACAACAACAACAAAAAAAAAAACTTACCGACATAGTCTCCCATGAAGAGGTAATTAGTATCCGGCGCATTGCCTCCTATGCGGAAAAGCTCGATCAGATCATAGAACTGCCCATGGATATCACCGCACACAGTGACGGGGCATTTAACCGGCTGAACATTCCATTCCTCCACCAAAATTGCTCGCGCTAGATCGCAAAGAACCTTCACCTCAGCCTCCGACAGCGGCTTGCACTCCATCAGTTGCTCTATTTGCCGATCCAAATCCCCATGCCCCGGCATCTTCTCGACCGAAAAAATAAAAATAACAAAAATTCCTCCTTTCGGCTGTTAGGGTTCCCAGCGCCACGATCTGGAATTTGAATAGCGTAAAAACGACAATTGATTGGCGCCGATGATCACCAGAGATCTGGATTTGGAAAAGTTTCGGTTGAAAAATAAAATAAAAATTGGCGTAGATTTTCAATATTCATCAGTTTCGAAGACTGGTTTCCAGTTTTACGAAAAGCTAAATTGAAAGAATGATCGTATAAACATTTTTCAAGCATTTATGCGAGCATGACCATGTGTGGATGTAGAAGAGGTAGATCTCATATGTGGAACGAGAAATGGTAGATGAAACTCAGATGAGCCCGAAATGAAACAAAAATGTACATTCCAGTCTATTCAATTGAGAATTCTAAAAACTTTTAATACTTTAGAGAATGATTGGATATAAATCCAACAACAAAGTACAATCATTTTTAACTCAATCACTTTTTTAGTTCAACTTTAACTTAACTTAATTATCATCAATATTATCAATATAATTAAATAATACTATCAATCAATCATTCTTACACACAATATCAACCTTAATTCATTATTCATCAACTCACATAATTTTAACTAACCATCACATCACATCTTCTCTCTCCTACTTTTACATGAATTTAATTTTAATCATTTTATTTTAAATATTATTTTAATATACCCACTAACAACTAACCATACCAACTTTTTTAAATTTAACCAACCCAAACTAAAAATTCAATCAAAACAAAAACTTTTTATATTCAATCATGCTCTTAGAAATCATAGTATATTTTTTTTTCTATTAATAACTGAAAACTCAAAGAGTATCATCAATGTGTCAACAGACACTATTGGAAGAACAAAGCCTGGACCAACCAGGAATTTCACAGATGACCAAAGGGTACAAGCTCCATCAAAGAGACACCAACACCCACAAAATAAAACTCCAAAAAGGAGACATAAACTCCATATAGGAGACAAAAGCCAGACGACGCAGTTGGACTAACAAAACAAAAACAATGCACACATAATAAGCAAATAAAATAAGATCTCTCTACACCTAGCAGGCCAACCGTACGACTATCCAAATCGCCACACGAGCCACACCCACAGCACCGAAACCAAAAGAGCAGACCCAAAACTGTGACCAAACTCGAACCACCTAGATAGACCTGGCGATGAGGCGATTCTCGATCCAGATTGAACTCCAGTGATGTCAACTTCGGGTTGAGACTAAGATTTAATAAGACTTTTTTAAAATTTGGTGGGATTTCTAAAGAAAATACCTTATACGAAATCTCACCTCCATACTTCAAATTTCACAAACATCTTCCAAAATTTGAAAATTTTAAAAAGTTCCAAAATTTCACTATAATCTCAATTGAATACACACCCTTCATTTATAACGTTGAAATGCACACACAGGCTTAATAGATTGAACAATAATATTAGACTAAATGTACATTTGTGTATATGAGAGTGCACATTATCAATTTTGGTATTTTGTATATTATGTTTTTCAATCAATAATAATATAAAAATATTAAATTAAATTATTAAAATACTAAATGTATTTTAATATAAATAGTACATTATTTTAACTAGGTAATTCAGTTACCCGACCGAATAAATAAAGTAATCCTGTTCGGTTTCAATTTTTTTTGGAACAAAATTTCTATCAATTCAGACTGCACAATAACGACATAACCCGTGCACAATAGTATAAGACGAATTGCATATTAATGATTGTTGGACTGCACAACATGAAACAAACTAACCAAAATAAAATTTATGAATTGATTTTTCATATTTCAACTCAATTATCTATTTTACTTTTAAGATGTTGATTGTTTTGACACAACATCGACTTTATGATTTTAGAAAACCCAAACTACCGATCCGACGGAACAATGTAAAAAATTTATTATGAATAATAATTATTATTATAGTCTATATTTCGAATCGAATTTATTTTGATTGTGACAAATGTTCAACCAATTCGATTCACTTATTAATTGTACAAATTATTAATTAATATTGTGTAATATTAAATTTTTAATACAAATTTAACCCATGAACTAAATTGGAATAAAACTATTTTCTTAAAATTTGCAAATAGGTCTCTATGACTTATCTAATTTCCAAACTCAAGCCCCAAACTCATTCCCACAACAGCCTTCTCACTCTTCACCCAAACCGGCACTGGTGCCTTCGTATTCGGCCACTGATCGATCCTACCGACAACAGCTTTAAATCGGACATCGTCTTCAAGTTAATTACTGAAATTAGAATTTAGGGGTTTGGTGCACGACTTTTTTTATTTTACTGAGATAATGATTCAATTCGGGGAGAAGTCGGGTGACGGAGGAGAGAAAGATGAGCGTGATGGCAACGGTGATGGCGTGTGCTGACACCAAAGACGTCAGTCGGAGGAGGATGAAATCGGCGGGGATGCGGGTTCATTGGCGGCGGGGACTTCTATGAGACAAGATGCAGAGAACACGAGAGAGATAAAGACACAGAGTGAGAGAGATGACGTCGGAGGTGGTAGCGACGGGTGGCCACAGTGAACTGTGTGTTTTGTGAGTGTTTTGTGTTTGTCTGTGTGTGTGTGTATATGTGTGTGTGTGTGCGTGAGTGAGTGACGAGTTGGGGTGTGGGAATGTGCTTTTTAGGAACAACAAAACTACACTCAAACTTCTACAATTGGCCACATCAGTCATCTCTAATTGCGAGACTGCCACCGATAATTGAGTCAAAACTGACTGATTACATCTTGACCGTTGAAATAGTAGATCAAGCGGTCCACATTAATTCTCATTTCTTTCATTGTGCTTTTTTCTCATTTGAGCACACTTATATTGAGTTCTAATGAGAAAGGGTCTTAGTGAAAGAAATAAGAATAAATCGTGGAATCATTGGATCGGATAATCTAATGGTAACAAAAAAAATTGAGTATTTATTTAGTCATTAAGGGTATATGGACATTTTGATTATAAAATTGTGAGACAATGTCAACTAACACTCACCACACAAATGATTTAATGCTACGTGGACATTACACATCACACACCCCACCCACCCCCTCACCCTCTCTCACACACTGACACACACATACATAAATCAAAACAACACACGCACCCCACCCATCTTCTCTCACACACTGACACACACATACATAAATCAGAACACACGCACGCACCCCACCCACCCTCTCTCACACACTGACACACACATATATAATTTAAAACACATGCACGCGTTACACACATTTAAACACACACCCCAAAACACACATACACACACACACACATACATTGTTGATGAACACACATACACAAACTGCTGCTGGCGTCATACACACACGCGCAGCACAACCTCCCCGCCTTAGCTGTCGTCACCACCGTCGTCGTCACGCCTCCGCTGCGCCTTAGCCGCCGTCGAACATTCCATGAAAATCTCATCCGATTCCTCCACCATCGCCGCGTCTTAGCAGGCCCTCACGATTCGTCTCCGTCGACCTTCCGTTGGCGGTCAATCGTCATTTCATCTCAATAGACAGCTCTCCGTCGCCGACCATACTCATCTCCGGCGACCTCCGCCGTTCCTTTGGAGGAGCTGCAGGGTGGAAAGCTTTGAAAGGTGCTCTCGCCGGATGGTCCGCCTCCCCTCGCCGACGGAAGTGATGGTGGTGATACAGAAGGGGGCTGAAATCAAAGTTTATGTATGTTACTCTTAAGGGTTTTATTTTTAGAATTAGATTATGTTTAGGGACCTAATTGTAAATTTAATAATTTTGTTTATATTTCAATTTAACCTATGGGTCAAATATGCAAATTACAAAAAGTATATAAAAGTATACTATTGTTATATATCTTTTAAATATATAACATAATAAACAAAAATATTAAATAAAAAATAAGATAAAATATTAAAATATCATTGGACATATTGCACATTATTGACTAACGTGTTGCACTTTTGTGTTAGCGAGATTGCACCTTAGCATAACAAATGCATGGCGATGTTAATTAAATTAATAATATAAAATATTAAATACAAAAATTATAAATAATAAAATATATTTTTATTACATAAATAATTTGATAAATGCACAATAATTTCAATTAAAATACTCATTATTAAATATTTTTAAAATTGAAATGCACGTTGGTGTTCGGTTTCAATATGGTTAGGATAAAAGTTCGGTCCTTACAGATTGCACATAGTGGCCAGAAAAAAGTGCACATTACAAAAATATTAAATAAAAAATAAGACAGAATATTAAAATATCATTGGACATATTGCACATTATTGACTGACGTGTTGCACTTTTGTGTTAGTGAGATTGCACCTTAGCATAACAAATGCACGGCGATGTTAAGTAAATTAAAAATATCAAATATCAAATACAAAAATTATAAATAATAAATATATTTTTATTACATAAATAATTTGATAAATGCACAATAATTTCAATTAAAATACACATTATTAAATATTTTTAAAATTGAAATGCACGTTGGTGTTCGGTTTCAATATGGTTAGGACGAAAGTTCGGTCCTTACAGATTGCACATAGTGGCCGGAAAAAAGTGCACATTACAAAAATATTAAATAAAAAATAAGACAGAATATGAAAATATCATTGGACATAATGCACATTATTGACTGACGTGTTGCACTTTTGTGTTAATGAGATTGCACCTTAACATAACAAATGCACGACGATGTTAATTAAATTAATAATATAAAATATTAAATACAAAAATTATAAATAATAATTATATTTTTATTACATAAATAATTTGATAAATGCACAATAATTTCAATTAAAATACACATTATTAAATATTTTTAAAATTGAAATGCACGTTGGTGTTCGGTTTCAATTTGGTTGGGACGAAAGTTCGGTCCTTAAAGATTGCACATAGGGGCCGGAAAAAAGTACACATTAATGACTATCAGGTTGAAATTTGTGTATGGGATATTGCACTTTAGCGTATGTATCGACCGAAATGAACCGAAATATATTTTTTTATACGGTTTATATATATCGGTTCGGTGTTCGTTCATTACTTTTAAAAAATTAGCTATTTCTTTTCGATTTTAGTTTTTTTTAATAATCAACCGGCCGACGTACATAAAAAAATAATATTTTTTACATTTATTTTATAACTTTTCAACAAAAAAAATTATAAAAAATATTAAAATACTAAATATATTTTTATGATATGATTTATAATTTTTTTTGTTTATTTATGTTAATTTGGTTAATCGAACTTATAAAATGATTTTCGGTTGTGTTTTAATTCGTTTTGGACAAGTCATTAAAAAATAATGCAATGCGATTGCACATTACCATATTATGAGTTGCACTTTAATGATAATAAGATTGCATAAGTATCGACCAAACCCGAACAGACTAAAGTTACAAAATTTATTGTGCATTTTATCACATAATTTTGTGCATTTTATATATCATTAATGTGCATGCGTTTGACTTTTAATAAATTACAAAGTTGCCATGAGTTCTAAAATGCAATATACTAAAAGTTATGAAATTGCATAAAGGTACTTGTAACTTATCTAATTTTCTAAAATAAGTCCCTATCCTTAACAAGTTTCATCCTCCCGTCACCGTCACTGCCGCTCAGCGCCCGACCTCTCTCGTCGACCTGAAGGCTCTCGCCGTGAAGGCCATGCTGTCAGTCGACTGTTGACTCTCCTCCGCCTGGTGATCCAGAGAGAATGGCGAGCTCGTTCTGTGTCTATTCTCGGCGACAGAGATACTCAGCACTCCAGCGGCCATCTCGACGGCGTCCGAAGCGGCGGCTTTGTGGCGTATTTCCCTGGCCCTGAGCAGCGACATATGTCTTGGACATTTTCTCTGGTTGATTCTCGCCGGAGTTTCAGAAACTCCACCTTGCTCGGCGAGTCTCTGACAAGATGGAGGGACGAGACATATTGCAGACGGCGACGGGAAGCTTGCATCGGCGGGCGGCGGGGTGGTTGACGGTTGCCGGATCTCGGATGCAAAGTGTGTGTGTACGCCTGTGCGTGTTAAGTGTGTGTTTGGGGGGGTGTGTGTATGTGTGTGTGTGTGTGTGAGAGAGAGAGAGAGAGAGAGAGAGAGAGAGAGAGATTAGGTTTATTGATGAGGTGGGACCCACTATGAGTTGGCATTACCATGTTTGGTGTGTGGTTTGTGTAATGACAATTTTACCTTTAATGAGTGGTCAATATGTAGATTTGACCATACTATATATGTTGATTACCATATTGCCATTAATGATTGACCATATTTTGACTTGATCATGACCATTAATATGTTGGTCCAATGGTAGAGATTTATTCTTATTTCTTTCACTATTTTCTTTTCTCATATGATCACGACTCTCTCTCTCTTTATATATATATATAGCGAGCCTATTAATTTAAATATTGAAGATATTAAACATTCCATTAAAATATATCATCCTGTATGTTGCATGGACCGCAATATTATAACAATTAAGTTCGAACATTAATATATACTTACATATACAAAAAAAAAGGGAAATGAAATTTTTTGCCTAAATGTGATAGCACTTAATTATATATACTAGTGAGAATCTCGTGCGATGCACGAGAGTTTTGTACCTTAAAATATTTTTTCAAAACTTTATTTTAACAATATATTAGCCTGCTGACCCGTTTATATTAATATAAGTAATATTTTAATATATATATATATTTATTTTTTAATACAGAAAAATAATAATTTTACATATTTTGGTTTATCATAATACTCAAATATTATTTTATTCAATACTTTATTGTCGTATAATGTAATTAGTATTAATAACACTTATAGAAGTAATATTGTTTTTTTATATAATGATAAATATTTAATGTATATTAATATTATTTATTGATGTACTTAATTTGGAAATATATAAGCATTTTTAGTGTTTGTTAGGAATGTGATTAAATGTAAGTTAAAATAAAATGGAATGTATCCAATAAATCTGCTTATGATCTCTTCCTTTAAATGTTTGAATGAATTTGAAATTCAAATTACAAATCAACCGCCAATTTTTCAAATAATTTCAAAAAAATTATCAATTGTAGCAAAATCCAAATTTTTATGCGGGATTTTACTTTCTACTTAAAGAAAATCCCTATTGCTATTTATAGTAATAGATTATTTATCTTATTATCTATCATACCTGTAGACATGAAATGTTAAAAATGAACTGCCCTATTCCAATCAAAAAATAGTTATTCAACATTTTATTACGTTATTGAAATATTAACTACATGTTTAAAAATTAGAATAACGTTTTTGTTGATATCATGTCAAACAATCAAATATTATAATAATTTGTTTCCTCAAATTATTTTAATGTGATAGTTCTCCATGTATCATCCATAAATTCAAGGTTCAATTAGCGCATGCAGTTTTTTTGAAAAGAAACACATATTTATTTTAAATTCACATTGTAGGATTTGTTTTATTTTAAAAGCTTTTATTCGCTGATGGAAAAAGAAAACTAAGTAATTTGTACAATATTTCCTTAAAAGGAAAGTCAACATTTAATTAAAAAGTCAAACTTTCTATTTCTGTATTTTACCAACAACCTTTTTATATTAGTATAGATAGATTAGTATAAATACATATATATGTGTATATATATGTGTATATATATATATATATAGTTAATAACCTAAAAATTTCATAGATTTAACTTATGGCATAAAACCTTGATATATTTAAGCATTCCCAACAAACAATTCCAACTAAACTATATTAGCATTCTAATCTAGAATATGTTCGATATTTGAATGTTGAAAATAATTCAACTCTCACAGATATGAATATTTCCTCGGGATATTTTTTTTAATTATTATCTAAGGAAGGAATATTTCCAAAAAAATATAATTATGGAAATGGAATCCCAACATAATTACAAATTCAGATTAATTTCTTCTGACACCTACTAAAAATAAAAAATAAAAAAAAAGAAATAAATCCTATTCCTATTCTTTCTTGGTCTCTCCAATTCTGATTTCTGCATATATAAATCGCGCACACAGATACAGTGTGTCTAATTGCATATATCCATACCATTCTCCCTTTTATGCATCTCTCTCTCTCTCTAACACACACACACACACCATAAAACTCTTTTTTTCTCTCTATTTTTTTTGGTCTTCAGAAGATAGAAAAACCAGTTCGCAAAATATTTCTCACATGAATACAATTTGAAAGATTTATATACATATGTGTGTATGTATTCGTACAAATTTATGCACACACATTAACACACACAGCACACATTGTGTTGCGTGCAGCTGGTGTAGAACTGTGTCGTGCTCATTCGTTCATTCATTGGAAAATCCCAAAGGGATCTCTTGCTCTGTAATTTTCTCCTTCCTTTTTTTTTTTTTTTT
>BKCP01011625.1:1088609-1101496 GCA_008636005.1 Striga asiatica | reverse complement strand
ATATTTTTTTTTTTTTTTTTTTAATCTTTTCTTATCTAATGTAGTTCTATGGTGTAATTAGTTTTATCTTGTCTTTGGAGGTTAACAAATGAAATTATTGTGTTTTATTCATCTTTAACATTTGTTTGCTTTTACTCATCTGTGACATTTGTTTGTTTGGACGATCTTGTTAATCACCAGCTTGCGTGTTTTCTACTATCATATTATCTGAAAAAATTGTGTTTTTAATGCTGTTTTTGTATGTGTTTTCCAGTTCTGAAACTTTTCCCGGTTTCAATCATTTGTCAATGGATACATGAATCAGGTTTTCACGGGCGATTCTTTCTTTTCAGTAGATGGTCTGCTGCAATTAACATTTTCTATAATAAACAGTAAAAGAATATGTGAAGTATTTTTGTTCTGTTGTTCCGATTGTCTGGAAAGGTTTGACCTTGAATGTCAAGCATCAATTTCTTTCCATTATTATTGAAGCTCCACATGATGATTTGTTTTGGTATAATATGTGGACTGGAATTGCTCCATTTTCTTGAGAATTGTATGATTAGTTGTGTCTGCTCCTTATTGATTTGAATTATGCAAACTGGTGGCTAATGAAGGTCTGGACAAGTCCACATGTCGACTGCAAGCAGCATGCAGAGGTTGACAACAACTGATGCCTTGTCATATCTCAAAACTGTGAAAGAAATATTTCAAGATAAAAGGGATAAATATGACGAGTTTCTCGATGTCATGAAAGATTTTAAAGCTCAAAGGTGGATAGCTGTTCTTCTTTTTTCCCCTTTAACTGCAGTTTCTCCCTCTATATTTGACTCGATTTCTGTTATTCTAATGTTGGGCGCTCTATTTTATTTTTTGTAGAATTGATACGACTGGTGTTATAACGAGAGTGAAGGAGTTATTTAAAGGTTACAGAGACCTAATTCTGGGCTTCAATACCTTTTTACCAAAGGGGTACGAAATCACCCTCCCACTCGATGATGATCTGAGGAAGAAACCCGTAGAATTTGAAGAAGCAATCAGTTTTGTTAACAAAATCAAGGTGCGATTGCTTTATGATCATGCTCTAGAAATCTCTATGCTCTCCGCATCCATTAGTATATTATATACTGACCAGTTGAAAAATAATTGCAGACTAGATTTCAAGGAGACGATCATGTGTACAAAGCATTCCTTGACATTTTGAACCTGTACAGAAAAGATAATAAATCTATAACAGAGGTTTATCAGGAGGTATGCTTCTATGCTAGTGTTATTGGATTTTTTTTCTTTCCTTTTTTTGGTTATTACTATAGAACAATTGCAAATCTATCCTTGAGGTTGGGTTAGTGCAGTAAAAATATGTGACATCTAACCTCAATGCTGTTTTTTGTAATTTTCAGTTAACTGGGATTCCTTGTAATTTGGCCAAACCTCAAGAGTTGTGATTGTGTGTACTATACTCCTAGTGTTATAATCTCAACAAAATATAATTGAACTGTTTGCTTGTTTAAATTTGTTTGTAGGTTTCAGTTCTTTTCCAGAACCATGCTGATCTACTTGTCGAGTTCACTCATTTTCTACCTGATACTTCGGGTGTTGTCTCCACAGCGGCACTAACAAGGACTAATCATGTTGAAAAGGTAGTCTATCTAGTGCGTGATATAATGGTTATTGTTTCTTACTGCTAACGTATAATGCCTGTGCTTGCTTATTCCAGAAACCTGCTGTTTCATATGCTGTTGGTGAACGTTATAACAATCAACCTGATACAGAGCAGTGGAATCAGGTCGAAAAAGAAAAGGGGAAACGAGAAGAAAGAGACATAAATGAGTGGGAGAATGATGACGGCTTAGATCACAAAAAAAATCATGCTCGACAGGATGGTCACGCATCCGACCAGTTACACAGAGGTAGGGCAAAGATGCTAAGAGAATTGTATGCAACTTCAAATCATGATGACTGTTAAAAGAATATATGAATGAGTATGACTTGAAGATCATATTCTATCTTCAGATTCTCTTGCTAAATATTGTATATGGTCACAAGGCTACATGATTTGCTCCTTTGGCATGATATGACCAAAGAAAGACATTAACTCCTNAGATGGAATCCACTTTCCGTGAGAAAGTGAAGGAACGGTTACAGGCAGCTGAAAATTACGAAAAAGTTTCAGATTGCATCTGTTCTTTTAAAAGCAAGTTTGTCCCAGCCGCTGAGTTTCGGAAGCTGGTAATCCTTTTCTCAGGTTATCTTGAAATCTGTTTATTTTGTTTCCAACTTATAAATTCTACTTTTGTTGAATTAATGTTATACCATTCTCTCATCGTCTTACTTGGGTAATTTTATATATTGGTATTACCACTTCCGTGCTACGTGGTCCAGGACACTGATATTCTACTAGGAAGCCATAAGCCTTGGTCCCCTTGTTTTTTTTTTAAACAAAAGTTGCTTTCTCTTCCCTTCCTTATATTTTTCTTTATCAAAGGTGACCCATTTGCTTCTATCACTTTTGCATGTAAAAATTATTTTCTAGACTGTGCCGTTGTTTTCAGAAGTCTCTCTCTTTGCAACCATCTGTGAATGAACTTTTGCTCTTGGCTTTTCGTACCTCGAAGTCTTTTTCACCTTGTCTGTTTCCATATGAAAAGTATAGAGAATGGTCAAATATCCAGATACTTAGGGTGCACTTGGATACCATGTAGTTTTAAGAATTTTCATTTGGAAAGATAATAGTGTTGAAAAACTCTTTCAAATCAAAATGGAAAATTTTGAATATGGATATGAGGATGAAGTGTCATGATCAAAGTTGATGTGATACATATGTAAGTGAATAGTGAAAGTTATGGAAAATGTATAACAAAGATTGCCTCTGTAATGATATTAGTTTGAAAATGAGTCGGAGTAATTTGTTACAGAAAAAATTAAAGGTCAGTGAATAGTATAATTACTGCAATATTTTCTAAAAAAATTGCAGAATGTTTTATAGGTCTAAAAAATTTCAATATGGGATCAAATTCAAGCATACACTTGAATAATGAAAACGAGTCCTCTTATAAAAAATCTTAGTGTTAATGTTGAATACATACTGCAAAAATTCAGTATGTTCATACGAAAACTTGGAAATATGTCAGTTCATCATGAACCCCTGACACATCAGTTGTCTTGTAAGGACAATGGCATTTCTGGAATTACCATATAAAATTTGTGATATGTTAGCTATAAAACAGTATTCACTGAAGTCTATTGATGCAATATTTGATAAAAGAGGGGCTTATGATTTTCATGTATTAAGTCAAAATCCATGATAAAAAATGTCGTGCGTGTTACATGTACTAGAAAGTTTTACTTTATCGAATGCATGGTTCATAATAACTTATCCTGATAATGACATTCTATTTTTCCTCATTATCAGGGTTATGTTATGCTTCCTATTATCGCTTAATGATCATTTCCATACATCTCTAATGGTCCATAGTCGAATTCCCATCCAATGGGAATTCTTCGTGCTTAGTAGTTAGTACTGATGGAGAAAACCTAAAACCTATAAACTTGACCTCTCATTAAGAATTTCGGAATGAGGTCTTTGTTATTGTAAGTCAAGATAAGGATTGGAAAAAGTTCTGGCCAGTTAGGCTGCCCTTTTGTTTTTATATACCATTTTTTTGGAAGAGCATCTAATTTGGATGCTGAATTTTATTTTTTCAGGTGGCTAGTTTAATTGGAGAATATCCAGACCTTATGGAGGCATGTGAAGATTTCATAACATACATTGAGAAGTCTGGTAACCGGACGACCCCTTAGCTTATTTTAGTGCTTCATACTCGTATTGATATAATTGCCTGCCCAATTAGCTATTCAAGGTACCAGTGTGCCCGACTAGCTATTCAAGTTGCCAGTGTTGAATTTTGTTAACTTTTCAAGTATTTTCCAGCATGAGAATTTATTTCCATCTTTTTTATGGAGAGTATTAGAAAAGAATAGTCATTTAAAATACGAACAGTTCTCTCTTATGCTTTATTTATGTCATTCAGGTAGCTTGCGGACCAATAAACACGTTTTCAGATCATTAAAGGTAGATGAAGATGAAGATGACCATGATAGGGAAGACAAAGATAAAACTAAAGACAATGATAACAGAGAAAGGGATAGACATGATAGAGGTCTTGCCTTTAACTCTAGGGATATCGCAGGACAGAAGATTTCATATGCAAGCAAAGATAAGTCTATGGCGAAACCCATTCATGAACTTGATCTCTCGGACCGCGAGAACTGCACTCCAAGTTATCGGCTTCTACCAGAAAATGTAGGTTCACTTATTTAACTTTCGATAAACTAAAATTAATAAACGTTTTACTAACTCCAGTTTTCAATGTTATACTCAGTATCCGATCCCATCAGCAAGCTGTAGAACAGAGATTGGCAACCAAGTGCTGAATGATCGTTGGGTGTCGGTTACTTCAGGAAGTGAGGATTACTCATTCAAACACATGCGCAAAAATCAATATGAAGAAAGTCTGTTCCGGTGTGAGGATGACCGGTAAAGTCGCTCTCAAGAATTTCTCTTCATAGGCTTAATATTTTTTTCTGAATGGGCTCCCATCTACTTTTATCTCTCTCTTACTTGTATGTGTTGTTTCTACCATCTTTAGGGTAAGTTATTAAACTTTGTCATTTGATACTTACTTTGACGACTTATCATTAAATATTATTTTCCCCATGGTTAGTCAGTAGGTTGCAAAGAAGCTTCTTTCCTCCATTTTCTTTTTTCCCCTAATAAGTGGATACTAAATGGGGTTTATATGGTATTTCTATACATTAGAATTGCCAATCAATGATCTGATTGTGATTTCAGGTTTGAACTTGACATGCTGTTGGAATCTGTGAATGCGACAGTTAAGCATGTTGAGGAACTGTTGGACAGAATGAATGCTCATACTACTAAGGCAGACAGTTTTAATATTGAAGAATGTTTGTCAGGTATACTGTGTTTCTGATGCTTCCTCAATCCTCATTGTATATATCCTGCTGTCTAGTTAATAGTGTATTTATTTTTACTTTTAATTTTTTTGCAGCCCTTAGCTTACGATGTATTGAGCGTTTATATGGTGACCATGGGCTTGATGTGATGGATGTATTGAGGAAGAATGCACCTCTAGCCCTGCCAGTCATTTTAACTAGGTTGAAGCAGAAGCAGGAAGAATGGGCAAGGTGTCGTGCTGATTTTAATAAAGTTTGGGCTGATATTTATGCTAAGAACTATCATAAATCACTCGATCATAGGAGCTTCTATTTTAAGCAGCAGGATACAAAGAACTTGAGCGCTAAAGGTAATTGGGCTGATCATGTTTAACATGGTTCCTGTGCCAATGTATTTGTTATCGTTTTTAACATTCTCGAACTGTTGAATAGTTATAACTAATGTAATCAATGTGAACCACAACACTAAGAACTGAGAGTCTTCTAAACTCTCTGCCTCTTGAACAGAGAGACCTTTTACAGCAACTGGAATAAGAGATTGCAATACTGAAGATTGTTTTTTCAATGTATGTAGTCTATGCATGGTGCAGAAAATTGCATGTGCTTTTTCGTTTGAATGTAATCATATGCAGATTGAAATCTCTACATGCTTTTCCCTTACTAATATAAGGAGTGACGGTCTATCTATGTGTGTTTTATGCTTGCAAGATGTTCTGTGTCTTTAAGGACTTATAATAGTTTTGTGTGGTGTCATTTATGTGTATGTCATTTGTAGCTTCTGATTCCTTGTTATTTCTAAGAGATTATTGTTTATCAGCTGTAGATTTGGTCAAATTCACTTTTATCAGCTTGTCCATTGTGCTAGCTGGAAGTTTAGTGTTTATTGATGGTGAAGCTTATCGGATAAGTTATCATGCAGAGAACACACAAGGCATTTCTCTTTGTAAGATTGCTTGCGTACTGAGCTTAGGCATGGAATTTGTTACATGGACTCTGGACTAACCCGCCCTATGATTAACTTAATTTGTTGTGCAATATGGTGCCCCCTTTGACTGAACCTGGAAACCTACTTAGTCGGGAAAATTGATACTATACAAGACCAATATAATGATGTGTAAATTTGTGTCTCCATGAATGGCATATAAAATTGGTGAATGAAGATATCCCTTTTCAAGGTAGAGTATGTTGCTTTAGAAAATTGGCAGCATCTTGTGCAAATTGTCCTTTATGCGTGCTTTTCTATGCAACCTATAAGATTGCCTTGCTTTTGTAGGTGTGCGTCACTGGGACATTTTTTGTTTCCTTATGAAAATTCTATTTCGTATTTTAAGAAGTTTTGAAATTTCTGGCATCCCTTGAGCATATTCATCAATCTAATGCCGTGTGAGTTTCTTTTTTTTCTATTTTTTTTTTTTTGGTTGTTNTTGGAGTCAATTCTCCATCAGTCTGAAATTCGGCCAGACTTACCGGGTTTGCGTTTTGTGTTTAAAGGAGTTAAGTGTCCATTGTTGGTAAATATATTGTTTGGTGAGGATATTTAGCGCGACTCGCTTCTCCATGACATAGCCAACTCGAATATGTTTTCACTTTTCTTCCCCTTTTGTTTTTTAGATATTAATTATATTTCATCTTTTTGGATTGCAGTTACACTATATTTTAGTTTGTCGCTTTCCATAACTTTGTTCAATAAATTTCACCTTCGGTCCTTGTTTTCATCGCTTCATTATTCTTCAACTACCCTCTACTTTCTCTAGCATATCTTTCAATCTTCTTCTTATCCTACCTTCTGCCATTGTTTCATGGCAACATCATTCCTCAGCACTAATTTCTGTGATTCAGGTATCTATGGTACATTTAATCTTCCAGTCGTTTCCTCTTTTGGATTTAGTCGCGAATTCATGCAACATTTTCTTTTAGTTTTAAACCGAGAACCTTTTCCAAATTATTAGTTGAAGGATTTTCTTTTTTAAAATCGCTATCACCGAATTAAATTACTTGGATGGAATCGAAGTTTACTATGATGTTGCTTCTTTTGGGGGATGATTATTGCCCATTTGATTTTCTAAGATAATAATTTAGTAATAAATTTAGTTCAGAGTTTAGACAGTCGAACGAATCAAAAGTAAAGTATTATTTCGACCATAAATTTTGTGCAGCTTTTGGTGATTTTATATTCGGATATTGCAATTGTAATCATGCATTCATTATAAGATCATGATGTGGATTAGGCTTGCATTCATTTTTTTCCCCTTATTAACTTACATATTTAATCAGAAATGTGTGTTAGGCATTTGTTCACATGTATGCTATGATGCGACTCATGGATGTTAAAAAGTCTACTGATATTTTGGTTAGACCCTGGTAGAACTTATTTTTAAACGGCTTTTGAATGATTGGATTGAGTTGCATTTGTTAATGATTGTGATCCTTGTTTGAAAATTTTAAAATGTTTACATATATATAATATTTTGCATCAAGAAGTTGCTTTCAACATGTAGGAAAGAGACAACATTATTTTGCATTTCTCTTTCAGTCTATAGCTCATTGTTATTTCTCTAATTGCTGTGTTTTCTCTTCATATATGCCCACATTCCAATTTGGCACTCCTTGGCGCTTTCGTATATAAAGCTACTGATATTNATCTATTGGAATTCGTTATGACTCGAATGTTATTTATGGTTTGACACGTGTCCGCATAAGAGTAATGTAGGCCTATTAAATTAATTCTATATCATTATAGATTGCGTAGCATCTTAGCTGTCGTTTTTTATTTATGACATCCTAAATCCAATTCATTAAAGCGCTGTCATGTTGGTCCAAATTTTTAAATCTCCCTAACATGAGAACAGATTGTGTCTAATATATACATAAATATATCAGCTTGGTTTCTCATACTATCCGTACAAAAAGAAAGTCCCACTGATCGTGTATTTTCTGTTACAATTTCATTGTTTCAGCATTGCTTGCTGAGATAAAAGAAATGGGGGACAGGAATCAGAATGAAGATGAAAGCCTCCTTGCCTCGATTGCTGCTGGTTATAAACAGCCAATTAAACCTGATATGGTATTCGAATATCCTGATCCGGAAATCCAAGAAGATCTTCATCAGTTGATGAAGTATTCATGCGGGGAACTTTGCGGCCCCGAACAGCGGGACAAGGTCATGAAGGTGTGGACAACTTTCCTCGAGCAAGTGATGGGTGTTCCTTCTCATTCTTCCTCCACTGAGGACAAAGAAGTTGCTGATAACGAAAATTGTCTTGTTGACAAAAGTGTGGAAAATATTGGTGAAGTGAATAATAATAACCCTGCTGATGGATCTACTGGTGTTGATAATTTTGGTAACATGGGTGCTGTGTTATATGATGCTCCCGAAGATGGAGAAATGCAGATTGATGCCAAAATGATGTCTGCTAGCAAACAAGCCAGTTTCTTAGATGAAGGAACTTCAAGTTCTCTGGGAGTGAAGGGCATCAAGGAGGAAGATCCTTCGGTTGCATTGAAGGGTAAATCCGTACTTGTTTTTGGAAAATTATGAAAAGAAAAAAGAATACTGTTTAATAAAAATACCAAAAACTCCTATTTGGGAGTGAAGGGCATCAAGGAGGAAGATCCTTCGGTTGCATTGAAGGGTAAATCCGTACTTGTTTTTGGAAAATTATGAAAAGAAAAAAGAATACTGTTTAATAAAAATACCAAAAACTCCTATTATCTGCCAAGGTTACAAATGTATCCTTAAAAGTGTTAAAAAACACCCCTATAAAATTGTTATGTACAAAGTAATTCTTGAAAGAGAGGTCTTTCCGCATCTAGCTATTTCATCATAGTTTACTTTTATACTTTTACCTTAGTTATATTTATACCACTATCTATTGCTCCTCTATCAGGACCTGATTATGCTGTTGCTGCTTGCGGCATTTTACCAACACCTGGTCCAGGACCCCTGGTATGTCAGGAGTGAGATTATATTTGATGTGATATTATATTTACACACACGCACACACACACACACACATATATATACACGTCCTTCCATCTGATGTGAGATTATATTTGCAAAGACGGTCACCCCCTTTCTTGCAATCCCTGTTATTCATTTGCAGGAAGGTGTCAAGAAACACCATGAAGAATCCCAAGACTGCACCAAAAACGAGCGGGAAGAGGGCGAACTCTCCCCAAATCGAAATTCCGAGGAGCTCGATTTCCCATTACCTGCAGATAATGGTACCAAAGAGGAAAAGACAATTGTTGTTGCTGATGAAGAATGTGAGGAGAGCCCGCGGGCCTTGTCGGACAGCGAGAATGTTGCGTCCGAAAATGTGGAAGATGTCTCCGGAAGCGATTCGGCCAATGGGGACGAGTGCTCGCCTCACGCCAATGATGACGAGAGTGAAGTCGAGGTCGAAGGGGCGGCGCCTTTGGCAGTTAGACTCCCAAAGGGTTCGCGTGGAGGGGAGGAGTGTCGTGGGGTGTTCTATGGGAATGACTCTTTCTATCTGCTCTTTCGGCTTCACCAGGTTAGTGTGAGCAATGAATTGTTATCTTNTAATTATAATTTGTTATTATTAATTTTGGATCAAAGGTTGTTTACGGCGTGTCTGTATATATAAAAAATATCCGCTCAAAATGAGTTTTTTTGGTTAATTTTGAAAAAAAAGGTGGTATGGTTAGTTGTTAGTGGGATTTTGATTTTATATTAAAATAATATTTAAAATAAAGTAATTAAAGTTGATTTGATGTAAAAGTAAGAGAGAGAAGTGTGGAGTGATTGTTAGTTAAAATTATGTGAGTTGATGAATAGTAAATTAAAGTTGACGTGATATGTAAGAATGATTGGTTGGCATTGTTTAATTATATTGATAATATTGAGGTTAGTGGAGTTGGGTTAAAGTTGAGTTAGATTTTGAGTATGAATTGAGTATGGATTGAATATTTTCGTATACAAACACACCATTATTGTTTGGGTAATAGCCTGGTGTATGTGATTGGAGTTGTTGGTGTGCCAACTTTGGACATTTTCGTTGCTTTGGTTTTAGGATGGCACAGTTTGTTGGAGTCCTGTAACTCTGTCCAAATTTTAATTTTTATCGTAATTTGATGAGAGATCGCCAATTGGGAATTGTGCACATGCCTGCCAAGACCGTTTTGAGGATTTCCTGTCATTAATAGGACTACCTTGCAAATTGTGCATTTTACTGGGCAAAAGATCTTAAGATGTTTATATAGTTACAGGACTTTGTATGCAGTGTGTATATTTTTTATGGAACAATTTTGCTGCCGTCTGAAAGTTATAGGACTGACTTAAAATCTAAACTCCAATTTAATTTGGCATAATAGTGAGAAGGGAACTCAATTAAATTTCAAATTACGGAAGTTCCCCGCTCAAGGTATTTCAACGCGCCTTTTTTAGGATTTTATTTTCTTAACATCCATATTGAAAATGTGATATGTTCAACTGAAAAGAGTATCAAGGGACTTCGTTGTAAATTTCAAAAGATTGCTCAAGGTATTTCAAACGCACCTTTTAGGATTTGATTTTCTTAATATCCATATTGAAAATGTGATGTTTTCAACTGAAAAGAGTATCAAGGGACTTCATTGTAAATTTCAAAAGATGGCTCGGGCATTTTTATTTTATATTGTTAATTTTTTTGCCCAACTTGAATCGTATTTTCTGTAATTGGCTCATTAATTAATTCCCTGTCTTAGCTCACTGTTCTTATTTGACAGATGTTATACGACAGAATGCTGAGTGCAAAGTTGCATTCCTCGTCATCTGAAAACAGATGGAGAATTTCAAATGGTGCTAATCCAACAGATACATACGCAGGGTAATTTATCCATATGCCCTGGTTTTTAAGGTTTTATTTTCGGTGATGCACGATTAAACAATAATGATTAACTTGAAAAGAACATGTGATTTTGCAACAGCTTTAAGAATGCTCTTCGCAGTTTGCTGAATGGATCCTTTGATAATGCTAAGTTTGAGGATGAGTGCCGAGCCATAATTGGCGCTCAGTCTTATGTCCTTTTCACATTGGACAAGCTGATTCATAAACTTGTCAAACAGGTCAATGCATTATTTTTTATATCAGTTTTCCTCTTTGGGTACTTTCAGTTTTTTTTTTTTTTTTTTTCCTGGAAGTTTGTCTGACTGATTTATCTACCCCTGTTATTTCCACCAGCTACAAAATATTGCATCAGAAGAGATTGATAACAAACTCCTCCAACTCTACACATATGAGAGATCTAGAAATGCTAAGATATTCTCTGATGAAGTTTACCATGTGAACGCCCGTTTTCTTCTCCCCGACGACAACTTGTACCGAATAGAATGTGTAATACATTTTTTGTTTTTTCATCATTGGGAGGTTATAACTTTTTCATTCTGCCCAACAAAATAGGCCTAACATATGAGCGTGAACTATTATTATTGCAGTTGCCTTGTCCAACGCGTCTGACTATTCAATTGATGAGAAATGAAAGTGATAAGTTTGAACCAATAGCCGTCTCCATGGATCCTGAATTCGCAGCTTATTTGAAAAATGAACTACTCGTGGTTGTCCCGGAAAGAATGGGAAAACCTGGGGTGTACTTGAAAAGGTATCTATCTATGTGACCAAAGTTGCGGTAAACTATTTGATGTGTGATATGTGTATATATGTTCATAATTATGGATCGATTTTCAGGAACAAAATGAAAATCTATAATGGAGATGAAATTTCTGATTTTGAGAAAGCCATGGAAGGACTTGTAGTTTACAGTGGTGTGGAACTGAAAGTGAACAGCGTCACAAAGAAGGTAAATTCTGCTGAATTAGCGTATTTACTATTTACAATGCGATGATTACGAAAAAACTCATGAACTCGACTTAATTAAACAAAACAATAACAATAAATCTCTTTCTATACGTCAAATATCCCTACCCCTATCCGGTGTGCAATGTGAAAAAAAAAAGAGCATATACCAAGGTGATATTTGTAAATTGGAGATAATTTATAGATAGGCTAAAACTTTAAGGGTGTCTTTGTATATAAAATAACTCAATCCATACTCAATTCATACTCAAAATCTAACTCAACTATAACCCAATTCCACTATCCTCAATATTATCAATATAATTAAATAATATCAACTAATCATTCTTACACATCACACCAACTTTAATTCATTATTCATCAACTCACATAATTTTAACTAACTATCATTTCATATCATCTCTCTCATACTTTTAAATCAAATCAACTTTAAATATTTTATTTTAAATATTATTTTATATAAACTCAAAATTCTACTAACAAGTAACCTTACCACTTTTTTCAAAATTAACCATGGTTAACCATAAAAGCTTTTGAGTGGATATATTTGTATACAAACATTCCTTAAGGGTATTGTAATAAACCTTAATGTAACTGACATTTGTGCCCTTTTTCGTTTTTACTCTTGAAATATGTCAGGTTGCGTATGTTTTGGGAACAGAAGACTTGTTGTACCGGAAGAAAGCAAGAAGGCGGGCTTTGTATCATTTACCGCCACATGGCACTTCCAATGGCAACTCGCAGCCCATCAAACGTCGCAAGTTGCTATTTAGTTGAAGTCAATAATTTTCTTTTCTTCTTTTCTTTTCATATGCTGAGGTAGTTTTACAGTCTTTGCTTGATCATATACACACAGCTCTCACCAATCGTATATTATTCGGTAAGGTGTTGCTGCGGTGCATAAATCTTTTTATCTGACGTGCAGGTGAAGGGACTTGAGTCATTTACTAGTGAGAAGTGGACTACATTTACTTTTTTCTCTGACTTCAATCTAAAAGACCTTTTGGTTTCGATCTGAAATAAAGAGTGAAGACGAGGTATTATAGCCCCCTTTGGATTTGAATGAGATTAGTTGTTGTACAAGTAAAATTTGTACAAGTAAAATGGGGGAAC
>BKCP01011625.1:1056865-1083395 GCA_008636005.1 Striga asiatica | reverse complement strand
ATGGACACGTCTACGTGAACTCAATGAGCATAACTGAGCTTAATTGGTTCTACTCTTAGCTCAAGACACCCCTACTCTACTAGGGGGATCAGATGATATGAGATACCATACCAGACGTTTACGACCTGAAGAGAGGTCTGACAGGATCAGGTGAACCGGTAGGTCGGGCAGACATCGAGGACACTAGAGGTCGAGGATTCACCAGGCCAATGGTGACCTCACAAGGGAACTCACCAACTGGTCGAGTTAGGGCTCTCTGCTAGCCTGATGGAAACTCGACCTGGAGGTCTGCAACTCGATGTAGGACCCAGGAGGTAGGTTTATCCACTGAAGGTCGGAGCAACTTGGTTCAAGGGAATCCGAGCTAGTAGCACAATTACACCACTTAATTAATAATCATGTAGTCAAATGTGAACACTCTACATAATAGATATGAAGGAATATAATTAAGAGAAGAAGAACACGTGGATAACGGTATTGGGCAGTTTGGGCAACCGGACAGTACGAACGAGAAACTCAGGTACTAAAATAGCCCAATTGAGCAGTCTTGGCCAATAAGATAACGCGCCTATATAATGGGGTGATGCATGATCACTTACACTCTAATATTTATACAGGTATATATACAATGCATATTTTTCACCATCTTCTTGTCAGAACTTCTACGCTGAGACAATTCCGGGCGCTATGTTGTAGGTATCAAGGTCGCTCAAGGTCATTTGTATTACCAAATTATAAGCTCTAAATTGACTTATAAGTTATCTCACCTTATTGCTTGTTTTAACCACAAAAAAATAAAAAATAAAAAAAATAAAATAAGATAAAATAAAATAAAATCAGAGAACCGAAAGATGCTGGAAAAAATCCTGTTCATTTCTGTATGCAGTTGCAATCTAATAACAAACAAGAATCTTACAATTTAAAAAATAATGAAAAAAAAAAACCAACCCATAGCCATTTCAGTATCTCAAACATCCTTCCCTTTTAACTATACAAACCCTCAGCGACTCCGTCTCCCTCTCAATTTCATCACTTTACCTCGGAATCATTGTCCGAGCTGCTCTTCGAATTATCCGACATAAAGTTCGCCGGCAACTTCGGAAACCTGAAAACCCTCGGCGATCCCGGCGAGGACGACTCGCCGGCCGCGTAGGACGCCGGCAATTTCCTCCTCTGCACATTCCTCGCGATCTCGACACAAACCCTATCCACCATTCCCAGAAAATCCCTCACTATAACGAACAGCTGGAGTTTCCCATCCCCCCCTTTCTCCTCCAAACCCCCCGCCTGGTAATAATCCGTCGTCTTCCTCACCACCTCCATTACCCTAATTTCCTCTTCCCTCATCACCTTCACCTCCAACTCCGCCGTGTCCAGAAACCCCTTCATCTCCCGCACAAACCCTCCGCCGTCCCCACAACGGGAAACCAATTCCCGCACCGAATTCACTTTCTCCGATAACGCCGCCATCGATTTCGCCAGGAAATCGTAATCCAAAGCCGCAGCCCTTTTCACGTTCGAGAATTCAGCGCTCAATCCGCCAATCACGGGCAATCCGAGCATCATGTATTCTCTCTCACGATCGTCCTTAGACTGTTCCGGACTCTGGCTTCCCGAGAAATCGCTCCTCTGGCTGCTCGTTTTGCTCGATCCACCACGACTCTTGTTCAGAACACACCTTTTCCCCTCAGCCCTGACAACTTCCTGAACCACAAACTCGAGCAAGGTCGTCTTCCCATCTGAGCTCTTAACGTCCGACAGTTTCCTCAGAGCAGTTAAATTGAAAGCCTGTGCATTCCCTCTCGACGTTCCTGCGTTCAGCCGATTACCAGCTTTCAGCACAGCTTCTAGAAGCTTCAGGAACAGCCCGCGTGACCTCAGCTCGTTGCAAGCCAGCTCGATCGACTTTAGCGACTCTTTGACCGAGTTTATTTCCGACTCGTGGTTCGACCTAAAGAGCATGGCATTGAAGCGTGCAAAGGCAGACGGGACACTCTTGAGCAAATGATAGAGAAAAGACTCGGCGTCTGCTAATCTCGTGGGGTCTCCACTGAAGGCCGTGATTTGGGACGCCTCTTCGTCTGATGGTGCTATTTTCGCGAGCTTCTCGATTGTATCGGGATTCAGGCCTCGCCCGTTGATTAGTGCGTCTATAATTTCTTTGCGTGTGACGCCGAGAGATTTGAGCACGATTGATGTGTTTTGGGATTTGCGATTGTCGAGGATGAAGATTTGTGGGGGTGGGCCTGATTTTGCGGGACTGCTTGGGCTTGGTGATGATCGGTCGTCCCTTTGGGGGGATTTCCGGTTTGTGGCGACGTAGCCGAAGAGTGCCTCCATTAGGTCACCATCGAATCTGCATATTTTTTTTTGTTTCAGTTATTGTGAATTAAGGCTGAGTGTGTAGAAAGAAAGAAAGTTGAAGTTAGAGAGTGTTGAATAAAGGGAACCTACTTGAAAGAGCCCTTATCGATTTTGTCCCAAACCATGGAGTGGTCGACTGCGTTTGGGTTCACCTTGTCCCAATGCAATGGCTTGAGCTTCACTTGCTCGTTTTTATGTCCGGTGGAGGACGAGCGCTTGTTAGGTGGGGCCATCGGGATTTTATTTGGCAGTGCTGGCGGCAGAGGTGGTGGTGCCGCCGTTTGTGGTGGCATTGGTGGCGGAGGTGGTGGTGGTGGTGGTGGAGTCTTCTCCACCGCTGTTTCTGGTTTGGTGAGTTGAATTGAGCCTTGCTTTTCAATTGCGTTGAAGGAGATGTTATTAGCTTGTTTGGTCATGACTTGATCCCACATCGGACTTTGGGAAGTGGAGGATTTTCCTCTGAGCAAAGGAACCTCCTGTTTAGGAGGCTTATTATTGCTATACTTTCTCTCTCTACCACTCACAATTCTCTTCTCCTGCTCTTCTTCCTCCTCAGCTTCACCGTTATAATACTTTTTCGTGAAGTTTTCTCCTCCCTCCTCCATATTCCTCCAGTAGAGCACGTCGAGCCCATTCTCGTCCACGATCAGCCCCTTTATATTCCCATTGAACCTCGTTGTGAAGGCGTTGATCGGGTCCGTGACAACAACTTCCTCCGGTGATCTTTTCCGGCGAGATCGCCGGAGAAGGAGGAAGAAGAGGAGTCCTGATAAGACTATGGTGGTGGCGGCGGTTGCCCCGATGGCCCGCCCGACGGCCGCCCTCGAAGAGCTCCGGCGCGGCGGCGGCGGCGGATTGGCGGCGGTTGGTGTCCGATCGGTGGGTGGATTTGGAGGGAGAATTGGCGGTGGTGGTGGGGAGAATGGGTAAAAAGTTTGGATGTTTTGTGGAGAAGAAGGTGATTGAGATGATGATTTTGATAGATTGATTAGGAAGATGAGTAATAGTATAGGGAGAAATTTGGTGATTGTTGTGTCGGAATTTTGTGCACAACCCATGTTGTTTCATCAGGGTTTGGGGATGGACGACGACGACTGTGTTTCTGCTCTTTTCTTATCATTGCTTCATGAGTTTGGTTTTGGGGGTTTTGATTTTTGGGTTTGGGTTTGGCCTTTTTTTTCTTTTCTTTTTTGGTTTTATTGTTTTTGTTTGGATTTTTGCAGAAAGTGTCAAAGAAGAGCAGTTGGGTGGTGGTGATGTTGTTTTTGGTATATTTATTATTTAAGTCTATGCTGTTGGGGTTTACATGTGAATTGACCGGGATGCCCTTGTGTTGAATTTGTGTTTATGATGAAATTGGTTGTATTTTAGGGGTATTGTTTGGGGTTAATTTGCTGTTGATGGGTCCGTTCAAAATGTTGTGGATCTTTGATACGATTTGGTCTTTAGTCTAATTGTTTTGAATTGGTACTTCTCTCTGAGTTTGTACTGTTTTTCTAGGGCAAATTGGTCCATTTAATAATTTAATCCTAGAGTTAGTGTGTATATATGTAGGATTAAGAATATCATTGAGGTGCCTAATTAAGTCGAGAAAGTCAGAACTTAGAAGGAAGACTATTTCAGAATACTTAGATTTCAACAATTTTAATTTTAGGTCATGAGCCATGTAAAAACTGAAGAAGTCTTTGCAGTATACTAGAATAGTCATTAAAAAAAAATATTGAGAATGTGTGTAATCTTTTGAAAGTCGACACACAAAATTATTAGTTAATCTTGTATTGAAAAAACTCTTAATAATTAATTATTAGTTTTTAAATTGAAGAGCTTATGGTATTATAGGAGTGCAGTTTAGTGATTGTTTATGGATTCAACTAGTTTTTATTTGGTTTGTTTTTAACTACAGTTAAATTTGGAAAAAAAGAAGTATGATTAGTTGTTAGTGGATATATTAAAATAATATCTAAATAAAATAATTAAAGTTGATTTGATGTAAAAGTAGGAGAAAAATGACTGGAAGTGATGATTAGTTAAAATTATGTGAGTGGATGAATAGTGAATTAAAGTTGATTTGATGTGTAAGAATGATTGGTTGATATTATTTAATTATATTGGTAATATTAAAGATAATGAGGTTGAGTTAAAGTTGAGTTAAATTTGAATTTTGATTGATTTTTTTTACTATTCAATTTATATCCAATCGCCCCCTTAATATTTGGACGGACTAACACATGGAGTGTACATCTATATTTATGTATACAAAATTGTTTATGAATAGCAAAATGTTTGTTTTAAGGACTGCAAAAGTAGTGGAAAAGGTAGGAATTGTTTTCATATGGTTGGAGTGGTTCAACCAAGTCTTATTATCATGCCTAAATGATAACCCTTTATAAATTGTAAATAATGAAGAGCTCTAGGAACTCGCTTGCTTCTAGAACAATTTCATAGAAAACAAAAAGAAGAAAAAAAAATAAAATAAAATAGTGACATGTTATGATTTAAAATATTTCTTTTCCAATTTTCACAGAGCTAATTCAGCACGAGAAGCTTCAAAATCTTACACAACAATGAAATTTCACACCATTAATTATGTTGTACGTGCTAATCTATCTTGGACGTTTATTTCTCACTTGTGTAAAAGTTATTTATGAAGCCTAAATAGCCTATGAATAATGCGCGAAATTTAATAAAGTGAATATAAAAGCATGTGATTAGAGTATATAATAGTGACATTATTAGAATAGTGGATCATCTACAAATTCCCTGATAATAATAAGTTCGAAGAATAAATCAAATAATGAAGTAGTTGTAGTGTAGGTAGACATGGCCAAAGGGTCGCCCGGCCCTGACCCGGCACAAACCCGGCCCGGTCAAACCCGTTGACCACGGGTCCGGGACCGGCCCGGATTTCAGAAGGGCCGTGTAAGGGTCATTCGTTTCATGACTCGGCCCGGAGTGTCAGGACCGGGCCGGGTTGATGACCCTTCTTTTCAATTTTTTTATTATTTTTTTATACTCTTTTTTAAAAAAAGCACGGATCCGGTCTGGACCCGGCACGGCCCGGACACGACCCGGCCCGGATACGGACCCGGCACGAGTATAGGTCCGTGCCGGTTCAGGGTTAGTGTTTTTGAGCACGGCGACCCGGCGGGCCGGGCCGGGTTGTGACCCGGCCCGGGTTTTGGTCATGTCTAAGTATAGGAAAGCCAAGGTTAATTTGGTAAGTTCAGCCTGTATCAAATTACATCGTGAAGTGGTTGAAAATAAAAGTAGCGGAAACTGGAAACGAAAAATCTGTCGATGGCTTTTAATAAATTTTGAGAACTGTACATATATTTACAGCCAAGTCAACTAAAGTAATGATACTCGCAGTCTTATAAGAAATACTACCAAACTTTATGTTGTTGGCTGTTTTTCCCAATTGGTTTGACTTTGGAGGGGCAGAGAGGGTTTAAACGTTTTCTCATTAATTCATATTCAAAGTCGGCATTGATTGTGGGCCACTTTTTGTTTTTCATAAATTTGGTTGGTGACATCTGTTCTGGTAAAGCATTTGTTGTAATATAAATACTCAGCGTGGAACATGAATTTGAAGCATTACAGAGGAGATAAATAAATTAAGCAGAACAAAAAATTAAAAAAAAAAAATGATACAATGTTCATTTATTCATTCATTTATTTAAGAAATATATATCATCAATACTCATATATAATATAAATAGAAAAAGAATGTAGAGTTTTTTTAATCTAGATGTTAAGAGGATGTTTCGATATAAAAATGTTTTGATTTCGTTTAGATTTTTTTGGTTTGGTATGATTAATTTGAAAAAAGTGATATGATTAGTTGTTAGTGGATGAACAGTGAATTGAAATTGATATGATGTGTAAGAATGATTGAGTGATATTATTTAATTATATTGATAATATTGAAGACAGTGAGATTGAATTAAGGCTGAGTTAGATTTAAATTAAAAAATGTGACAAAGTTTCTTTAATGTAGATCTTAATCTTTTGTTGATTCGCAATTTTAAGCGTCAATATATAAGAGTACGGAGATTTTTAATCTTGATGTTAATTTTTGTTAATTCGTAGTTTTATGTGTTTGTTTTTCTGTTTCTTGATTAATTTATGTGTTAATTTCTAGTGTTCAACGGTAATCCATATATATGTTGGGTTTATTGTGATATAAGATAGAAAAAGAGAGAAAGGAGCAAGAGAGAACAAGAGAGAAGAGACGAAGCGTAAAGCGATATATTATTCATTTACATGAGTCGTATATATAAGATAATATATTGTACGTGACTAATGGTCTAATGAGCTTCTAACCCATACCTACAAAACCTATATTTAGGTAATGTATACATAATAAATATTTACAATACTTTTCCTTGGGCATTACCACATCATGTATATGTCTCGTTAAAATTCTCACAATAAAACCAAGTGAAAAATGTAGTCAAAGAAAAGAGTGCATGGCACATATGCATAGTCATGTGTTATACTTGTTGCATATTAAAAACCTCACTAAGTAAAACTCTATGGGAGAAAAGACTTAGCTAAGGAAAAAGAGTATAACACCTGCCAACAAGGCATAATCTTTAGGATTACAATTGGTCTTTTAGGCTCCCCCCTGAAGGAAAAAACCCTTTCTAGTTACATTCATAATTGTTTGTTGCTTCCCCTCAAGGTAAGAGTTTCTAAAATAAAATCTTCGTAATACTTTTGTTGCCTTCCCGAGTTAATATAGATTAAAAAATATCATCAAATGTATTTCCATAATTTATTTTTGTAACACAAATTATATTATCTTTAGGATAAATATGGAGAAATTTCAATAAAAAATGGTGAAGAGTTATATAATCAGGACCCAATATTTTAAGGATCAATTATACAGTTGATGTTCTGATACACCTGTTAGTGTATATATTGAAAGCTTNGATAATATTATAAATCAAAATGCACAAATGTGCTAATACACAGCAGCCAACGGCTGAATACACAACAGTCAACAGCTGAAAAAGTGGGAGGACAGGTTGAAGCCCGCCTAGAATATTGAAAGCTTGCTTTTATTAGTTTTTACACTGTTTCTAATTGAATGGGAATCAAGTTTAATTAAACAATTATATGTTATGATGTTTTACATTTGGATAATTATAGTTAATCACGGATGGACAGAAAATCATATCATTGGTTACTTGTAAAATATAAATAATTTGTTCACCACTGATAGGTCGAAAAATGCGTACATTTATAAGTTTAATAGTGTATTTTTATATACTAAATTTAGTCGCACGTTTATATTTTTTCGACATTTTTATTATTTGAATGGATTTATTTTCTTTGGTATTTTTATGGTTTATTTTCAACATATTAGAGTATTTCTAAAGATAGACAAAATATTGGATAAGAACTTGATTTGAGCCCAATACCAGAATGGTTGCCAAAGAAAATAAAAATATGAAAAAATGACATTTTAAAACAAGATGGGCCACGAATTGGGCCAATGTTTGCAGAGCAAGTTAATTGGGAGAGCAGCGTGAATCACATATTATGATAGTGGATTGTTTGCCAGGACACACAGCCCAAAGTTAGAACATATGCTGAGGATTTAGTTGCCAAAAATTAAAAAGAGTCAGTACGCAGATAAAAGAAAGGAGCACTATCATATAGACACAATGACAAAAAAGCCGAGGCAGCCACGGGAAAGAAAAAGCCGAGAATAAAGAAAACGGACATAAGAAAATTCACGGATAAAGAGCACACGCAGAGAAAAGCCACACCTGCCCAAGAGATTTTATTCTCTCTCTTTTGTCTTTTATTTAGTATTTATTTTTATTAATGTATTAGATTATGAATTTTATCTAGTTTGAGGAAATGTTTAAACTTTAGTTTCGATTTAACTATGAAGTGAATGATTAATCAAGACGTCGTATTTATTTTTGTTGATGAGTTGATTCATGTTATATGTTTATAATGTTTATGAATTATGAATGTTTGATTTAGTTTGACCTGTTATATTTAATAAAATCTGGAGAGCTTATTATAGGTTTTCCATTAGTTAAGTTTAGTCGAAGAACTTATATGGATTAAATATTCGGTAAGGAAAAATTTGGTTAACAGGGCTTATTGTTAGCTGGGGTTGATAATTCATTAGCAATTTAGAGAAAGTGTTGAAATTAATCAACGGTAGATGAAGATTGTCGAGGATGACGTGATATTATTTAAAAATATTTATAATATTGAAGATAGTGAGATTGAATTAAAGTTGAGTTAGATTTGAGTTAAAAAAAAAGTGATTGGTTAAAAATGATTGAATTTTTTTTGGAAAAATTTGTATCCAAACATCCCTTAAATTTTGCCGATTCGTAATTTTAAGTATCGACATATAAAAGGACAAAGTTTTTTTAACTAGATCTTAATCTTTTGTTGGTTCACAATTTTAAGTGTCAATATATAAGAGCACAAAGTTTTTTTAATTTCATATCCGGGAAATTTCTCCTAAGACGTCTCAAGAGATAGAGGACATGAAGGCAGTTCCTTATGCTTCGACAGTAGGAAGTCTTATGTATGCTATGTTGTGTACGAGGCCGGTTATTAGCTATGTCGTTGGCATGGTAGCTAGATATCAAAGTAATCCGTGACGGGAACATTGGTCTGCGGTGAAACATATACTCAAGTATTTGAAGAGGACTAACGAGTACATGTTAGTTTACCGTGGAAACAGCTTGTTACCTCTAGGTTACAGTGATTCCGATTTCCAGTCAGACAGGGACGATAGTAAGTCAACCTCAGGTTATGTGTTTACCTTGGGAGGTGGAGTCACTTCATGGAGGAGTGCAAAGCAGAAATGCGTGGCAGACTCCACCATGGAAGCCGAGTACATTGTAGCCTCAGAGGTAGCGAAAGAGGCAGTTTGGCTCAGAAACTTCTTAGTGGACTTAGAGGATGATTTGAGTTTGCCACGTTGTATCACCATATACTGTGATAATAATGGAGCAGTAGCGAACTCAAGGGAACCACGAGCCCACAGAGCAAGCAAACACATAGAGCACAAGTACCGTCTGATACGTGATATCGTTGGTAGAGGAGACGTTGATGTTGCCAAGATTGCATCAGAGGACAACCTAGCTGATTCTTTCACGAAGAGTTTGTCGGGGAAAGTCTTCGTCAAACAGGTGGAAGGAATGGGAGTCATGTGCATGGCCATAGGATCGACATAGGTTTTTTAGAATAATGGATTGATAGGACAATACTTGTAAAAGAGAAAGCTTTAAGTATAAGTGGGAGATTGTTGGTGTTATATATTAAAAGCTTGGATTTGGATGATATTACATTTTTTCTCTTTATGAATGAGAATCATGTTTGATTAAACAAATTCTATGTTTTATTGTTTTGCACTTAGATAGAATGGGTCGTCATCGGGTCAGTTACTTGCGAAACAAGAATTATGGTTCACAACCTAAATGGAAATGAACACCACATCCGAACAGTTGTAGTGTCAACAGTACAATTGGTCTTGACTGATTAGTTGCACTAGTACATTTATGTATTGAACAGGATCCCAGAGAGGAGAAGTTCGTTTTATACTGATCGTCATAAACGAACTAGGTCTCAGTTAATTACTGCGTTCTCTTAACCCGTAAGATGTTAAACAGACATATATATGTAGTACATATTACTTTGATTCACTTGGGTGAGGTTCAGTTCGCTGGATTAATATTCATACAGTCTTGGGTAATATTGTTGTACGTCTGATGTGTTGTTATTATATTTACGTCACTATGTGTGTTAGTTTGATGTTGTCCCCGAAGTGAGTTTATGAAGGATTGTTATGCTAAACCCTGTAGGTGGATTAACTTCCGGCATAATAATAATGTGATGAACGGGCGCTAGGTTCGGTGAAATAAAAAAATATTAATTAATTCTTGATTGTCAGTAATCGAATTAATTAATAGACATTATATCTTAAACGTGGGGAGGTATTTCGAGTAATTATAATTGGAGTCTCAAATGTAATTTGGGCTAAGAAAAGGGAGTGCAATAATATTACGTTAGTGGACCGTAATATTATTTAAGTAATTGGAAGAGTGGGCCTCGCCTACAATTAGTCCATTACTTAAGAAGCCCTATTCCTAATCTCCTAAGTATTCCTACTGTAGCTCTATATATACATCATTAAGCTCATGAGAAGAAAAAAGATAGATCACAATTAACGTGAGTCATGCGCCCCATACGCACTCTCTCTAGATCTCATTCGAGCTTTATCTTCTTCTCGTTGCTCCACCGGTACGAGTTGAAGAGGTGTGCGAGTAATACAGTAGAATGTCCCGAAGGTAATCAAGACCCCTTGATCATCTACAGCAGTCGACGAATCTCAACCCGAAGGTAAAGATCCACCGGTCGCCACCGCGACCAACCGGAGCATCGTCGTGACCACCGCGACACTACCGGCCAGCCACCGCGACGATCCAGCGCGACTCGGCCAACTCGCGATATGACCCGGCGACGCGACTCCACCTATCACACGACCCGATTCCACGCAACACGGTCGGCTTTCCGTTCGTGTGATCCCTTTCGTTCGTGTGCTGTTCCGGGTCATCCCAAATCCGACAGATTCAGAAAATTTTAAGCCGTAAGTTTTCTACGTCAAACCTTTAGATCCGCTGCGCATAAGTTTACATTTGCTATTGAATTCATAACTTGTACATAACGAGATCCTCGTAGATCCCAACAAGGGGTTCAACGTATGAATTAATCAATAAAAATCTTCAAGTGACTTTATAAATTGGTGCAACCTTAGTGAAGAAGGCTATCAAGTTTTGGTCACGTATCGAGCACATTTTATTACTAAAAGTTGTGATGGAAACAATACTGGAGGACCCCAGTGGCGGGTCAAACAAAAAGGTGATTGATTTGGTATCATTTTTACGTTCTGGTACGACCTCAATGGTAGGTTGAGTTAATCAATATTTTCGAAATATTGGTTGTTCAAAATGGACATTATGGAGTATTTTCCAACTTAGCAAATAGTTAACACATCAAAGAACTACAAAGTAGATCATTCAAACACGAGATTTGGAAAAACAAAAATTTCATTCGAACATTAATACACATTTAATATTACAAAACCAAATAAAATTACAATAATTCAAGGCTTATGGAGCATCGGGGATTTTGGCGGGCCTGGAGGTCTGCTCGGTGTTCGCCTCGGCATAGGGCTCGACATGAGGTAGGTTGGGCCTAGGAGCATTGGTTGCAGACGACATCTCAGCAGATTAGCTCGACATGCCCTCCCCGACCCCCTAGGACAAAGCGCAACAAGGGATGACCAGACAATAGGTTTATCACATGGCTTGGGGAGGTTGACATTGTTTTGCAGGTTAATCGACATATCTCTTTCCTTACAGCATTGGGTAGACTCACACCTAGAGACTGGACAGGCTGCATGTTGCCCCACCGCTTCGTACCATCTCCACTGCCGTCTGTCCAGCACCCACGCCCCAGAGCCGTTATTTGGCTGAGACCCTGACTTCACTTGGGTTACGCTAAACATTGACGATTCTTTCGACCGACTTACCGAAGCAGCCGGAGGTAGGGGCCTGATTAGGGACCACAGCGGAGCTTTCATTTCCGTCTTCCACACCCCTCTTCAGGTCTCCTCGAGCTACGACGCGGAGGTTCATGTACTCCAGACCGGTCTTCAGATTACAGTACTATCTCTTATCACGTTTGGATAGAGCTAGATGATGCCGATGTCGCCACCCTCTTGATCTTAGGCTACCAGGATTTGTCGCAGATTCAGCACCCACTCATGCGCATCAGATCCACACTTCAGTCAGTTTGCTACCGTGATATAGGATATTATACTAGACCGGGTTTAATGGATAAATCGGGAATATATTGTAGAATAAGCCTATACATGGCCAGGACACGTGGCATAATGATATTGGACAAGCCCAACTTGAACCATAAGGTACATTCCCCCTATAAAAGGGGGCTAAGGTATCTCATTCTCTCATTCTCTCTACATTCATTACTATACACTTGAGATTTGGAGTTTTGGAGTGATTCTGACTTGAGCGTCGGAGCCCGACGCTGGGATCCCTCATGGCGTTGGGTTCTTGCAGGTACGATGGCCGTTCGAGTTGAAGGAGCCCGAGTGAAATCTTATTCACTTCATTGGTGACGTCTGTGGGACCCGTTCGAAAAGCCAAACGGAGTTCCGATTGAAAAATCTCAAAAATTTTCCAGCAATCTCCTTCATCTCCACCGGCCGCCGCCACTGCCACTGCCGCTGCCGTCGGCCGCCGGAAAACATGCTCTGATCGGAAAATTCTTTACGTCATTGGATAGATCTTTTCGAGGTGGATCTCCCCTTAAAATTTCATGCAAAAATTCATTTGGGAAGGTCGTCAATTCTGCGGTCAAAGTTTCTAGATCTAGCAAAAATCGGTCAAAATCGGACAGTCAAAGGCATTTTTCCGAAAATCCATGAGGGCTATGAAAAATCCGAGGGTACCACCGGAATCCTCTCGACGAGACGAGTCTCTAGATATCGACCTTCACCGGAAGCCGCCCCCGACCACCGCCGCCGCCCTCGGACGCCGTCCAAAGTTGTTTGATTTGAAAATTTCTTACACCATCACGATGCTCTCCTCATGTTTGTTCTACCCTTAAAATGTCATGCAAAAATTCCTCCGGGAAGACCGTCGATTCGCCGGCCAAAGTTTCTAGATCTAGAGAGAATTTGGTCAACTTCCGGTTTCTTCTCCATTTTCACGGCGATTTCCAGCGACTCGCTTCAAACCGAGGACACCAATGGACCCTGCTCGCCGAGGCACACTCTCGGCCATCCACTTTCGTCGGATCCGATGAGGTTTGACCTGAAAAAATTTTCCCGGCGTGTTCCAGCGTTACTCGCGCAACTTTCAGCCTGACCCGCGAGGGAGCTCAGTGTAGCAGATTTCGACCCGCCCCAGCTTCAGCCTAGTGTGGAGGCCCGTTACCCGCGGCCCAAAGGAATCAAGCGCGGCCCAGTTTGAGACGGCCCAGTGCGCAGGGAGTAGAAATGCACGCGGGCCGCACCCAGCCCGCTTCTGGCCCAGCTTTCAGCCCGCGCCCCTCACCTCTTTTAGCCCGTGCACAACCTAATTTTGGTTCGCAGGGCTCATACACCCAGCCCAACAGCGCACACTGTCTTGTGGTCTGCCCCCAGTCCGGCACAACAACACATAGCCCAATAGCCGGCCAGCAGCCCACACGCGCTCCAGCGCGGCCCAGACCGATCCAGATGGTTCTGAAGTGGTTCAAACCAGCCCAGAATGCTACCAACTTGGTCCAACAGCCCTATTTTGTGCTCAAGCCTAATTCGGGATGATTCGACGCGCACGGTGAGGTAATTTGAGATAGTATTCTCATGAGGAAGGTATGGAGCTAATTTAAATTATTGGTCCAAGGAATTTTTAAATTGGTGAAATTTGAGTAAATATTTGATTTCTTTGTGGAGTAATATTGGAGTTATTTGTGGAGCACTATTTAATTAGTTCAAGGAGAATTATTTAGTTTATTCGTGGAGATATTATTTGATATATTCGAGGAGATATTTGATTTATTTGTGGAGCATTACTTGATTTATTTGTGGAGTAATATTGGAGTTATTTGTGGAGCACTATTTAATGAGTTCGAGGAGAATTATTTAGTTTATTCGTGGAGATATTATGTGATTTATTCGTGGAGATATTTGATTTGTTCGAGGATATTATTTGGCTTATTCATGGAGATATTATGTGATCTATTAGTGGAGATATTTGATTTGCTCGAAGAGATATTATTTGGTTTATTCGTGGAGATATTTGATTTGTTCGAAGGGATATTATATGGTCTATTCGTGGAGGTATTTGATTTATTTGTGGAAAAATTATTTGATTGAAAATAAATGCGGGTCATGGTTTCGGATTGCGGATATCTTGTGATTGTGTTTGAATTGACTATTCATAATTTTTTAAGCATGTCATTGCTCGAGCATGTCTTAAATCGAGGAGATGGTGATGTTTGTATTTGACCTCTTGTTTTTCTTGTGTGGAGAATTGCAAAATGGATGACGTGAATATAATGTGGATAATGATATCTCTTTGAATTCTTGTCGAGGAAACATCGAAATAACCCGAGTCTCGACAAGCTATGGTGGACAGGTTGTGGAGTTTCGAGGACGAAATGAGCGAGCACGAAGTCATCAAAGTAGGGTGATAAGGAGGGATGAGTCTGGATGGTGCCGATCGCAGGTGGCAACTTCAGAGACAGAAATCATTCTCTTTTGGAGAGGTAGGATAATTGGGAGTGGCATTCTCGACCTTCAGGTATAAAATTAGTCCCAACTCTTGTCGATGGTCAAGATCGACTGACACTATTTTGTGACATGTGGAGTCTCTTAGCATTCTTTTTTGGGAGAAATGTTCATTGTTTGAATATTTTGGGTAAAATGTTGCTGATATTATGGTGTATATGGATATGTTTAGCATTATTGTTCAGATGATTAACAAAATGCATAAAATGAGGTGTACGTGGAGTCTCGAACAAAACTCTGGCATGACTAAGGCCTTCGGGCTGGCCAGTCTCGGGTTGTCATGACTAATGAGCTCAGTATTGAGAATAATTCATTTGAATTTTTGTTTGGTGCATTCGTTTAATGATTGTTTGTAGCTGCAGAGTATGGTTTGTTGTAACTGTTTGTTGAATTCACCGCTTTGTGAAATTCTGGTCGACTGTACATTTGAGCGGATGTTTATGCGATTTCATATTGTGGTAGAGACTTGCATGTAGATTGAGGTGTGGTATAAATGAATGTGGACTAATGTGATTGCTTTAATTTATTCGTCTTTTGTTATTATTGCTATCGGGATTGCAAATTGGATGAGGTGGATAAACTGCAACTAATGGAAACTGTTGAATTCTTGCTGAGGAAAATGCATGAGTAGGTGAACAGGATATTGGTTATGGTGAGGAGTGGGAAGCATGGAGCAAACAACAACTCAGGTCGTCATGTACAGACATGAAAGGGAGGTCGAAAAAATGCTTGATTTTTTTATCTTGTTCGATATAACTATTCATTTGATGGGACTAACGAAAATGATCAATTACTATTCTATCTCGTGGTGTTTGGTGTGTTTTCTTGTTGACCTCAGTGGCATGTCGAAGGTTTCGAGTATTCAAAAGAAAAAATCCACCACGACTAAGGCCTCCGGGCTGGGTGGTCGCTTGCTTTCGATATATTCCTTGGGGTGGGCAGCTGGTCGAAAAAGTCTACGCCTCCGGGCTTGACGACCACCATGTTTCTGGAACATCCCTTGGGGTGGGCAAGTGTCAGAAAAAAGTCCCTCATTTGCGGAACATCCCTAATCCCGCGATAGGGGTGGGCGAGTGGTCGCTTGCTTTGGGTACATTCCTTGGGGTGGGCAGGTGGTCGAAAAAGTCTACGCCTCTGGGCTTGACGACTACCATGTTTCTGGAACATCCCTTGGGGTGGGCAAGTGTCAAGAAAAAAGTCCCTTGTTTTCGGAACATCCCTGATCCCGCGATAGGGGTGGGCGTGTGGTCGCTTGCTTTCGGTACATTCCTTGGGGTGGGCAGGTGGTCGAAAAAGTCCATGTCTCCGGGCTGGACGACCACCATGTTTCTGGAACATCCCTTGGGGTGGGCAAGTGTCAAGAAAAAGTCCCTCATTTTCGGAACATCCCTGATCCCGCGATAGGGGTGGGCGAGTGGTCGCTTGCTTTCGATACATTCCTTGGGGTGGGAAGGTGGTCGAAAAAGTCTACGCCTCCGGGCTAGACGACCACCATGTTTCTGGAACATCCCTTGGGGTGGGCAAGTGTCGAGAAAAAAGTCCCTCGTTTTCGGAACATCCCTGATCCCGCAATAGGGGTGGGCGAGTGGTCGTTTGCTTTTGGTACATTCCTTGGGGTGGGCAGGTGGTCGAAAAAGTCTACGCCTCCGGGCTAGACGACCACCATGTTTCTGGAACATCCCTTGGGGTGGGCAAGTGGCAAGAAAAAAATCCACCACGACTAAGGCCATGAGGCTGGGTGGTTACATGTATCGACCACTCCTTTGAGGGTGGGCATTTGTTTGAAGACAAAAATCCACCATGACTAAGGCCTTCGGGCTGGGTGGTCGCATGTAACGACCACTCCTTCGAGGGTGGACATGTGTTCGAAGACAAAAAATCCACCACGACTAAGGCTGTGAGGCTGGGTGGTCACATGTATCGACCACTCCTTCGAGGGTGGGCATGTGTTCGAAGACAAAACCCACCATGACTAAGTCCTTCGGGCTGGGTGGTCGATCCTAGTATTGGGTCGTTGAAGATATGGAGCCTATCTGAGACCTCAGAGGCAGGTCGATCGTTTTTACCTGATTTGGTGTATGGTTATGACCTTGTCGAAATTGTTTTTCGACCTCATTAGCAGGTGGATGGAGTTCACCTGAATTAGTTCACGGAGTCAGGTTATGCAGATCGATGGTTTTTACTTGATTGTGGTTTTGTTGAATTTATTTTTCGATTTCAGTGACAGGTCGAGGGATTTCATTTGCTGCAATTCGTGGAGATTATTTGACGACCTCGGTTATAGGTCGATGATTTTTATTTGATTGTGGTTTTGTCGAATTTATTTTTCGACCTCGGTGGCAGATCGAGGGAGTTCATTTGGTGCAATTCGTGGAGGTTATTCGACGACCTCAGTGGCAGGTCGATGATTTTTATTTGATTGTGGTTTTGTCGAATTTATTTTTCGACCTCGGTGGCAGGTCGAGGGAGTTCATTTGGTGCAATTCATGGAGACTATTCGAGGACCTCGGTGGTAGGTCAATGATTTTTACCTGATTTTGGTTTTGTCAAATTCAGCTTTCGATTTCGGTGTGGTGTCAGGACATTCGATTTTTGAGAGGATAAACAACAGGGTTGAATTTAAAATTTTAAACTGAGGGGGCGATGATAGGACGAGGTAGTAGAAAAGGTTTATCTTTGAATGAAGAAAGCTCGAATATGGTGGTAAAAAAATAATAGACGTGAGTTCAAATTTTCAAATTCAAGACTTCGTGAAGAGATCGAGAAAATCTACTAAAGTAAACAGATCGAGAGATAGCGAAGGAAAGTCGACATTGCAAAATGAGGAGCATAGAAATCTTCTCTAGGAATCAAAGTTCGACCCCAGTGACGGGTCATTCGATATTCGACCTCAGTGGTCGTTCAGCTTTCGGTGTTCGACCCCAGTGGCTGGTCTCTCGGTTTTCGACCTAAGCGGTCGTTCGACTTTTGGTGTTCGACCCCAGTGATGGGTCATTCGGTCTTCGACCTCAGTGGTCGTTCAGCTTTCGGTGTTCGACCCTAGCGGCGGGTCTCTCGGTATTCGACCTCAGTGGTCGTTCAGCTTTCGGTGTTCGATCCCAGTGGTGGGTCTCTTGGTTTTTGACCTAAGTGGTCGTTCGGCTTTTGGTGTTCAACCCCAGTGGCGGGTCATTCGGTATTCGACCTCAGTGGTCGTTCAACTTTCGGTGTTCGACCCCAGTGGAAGGTTTCTCGGTTTTCGACCTAAGTGGTCGTTCGGCTTTTGGTGTTCGACCCTATTGGCGGGTCATTCGGTCTTCGACCTCAGTGGTCGTTCAACTTTCGGTGTTCGACCCCAGCGGCGGGTCTATCGGTATTCGACCTCAGTGGTCGTTCAGCTTTCGATGTTCGACCCCAGTGGTGGTCTCTCGGTTTTCGACCTAAGTGGTCGTTCGGCTTTTGGTGTTCAACCCCAGTGGCAGGTCATTTGGTATTGGACCTCAGTGGTCATTCAGCTTTTGGTGTTCGACCCCAGTGGCGGGTCATTCGGTATTCGACCTCAGTAGTCGTTCAGCTTTCAGTGTTCGACCCCAGTAGCGGGTCTCTCGGTTTCCGACCTAAGTGGTCGTTCGGCTCTCGGTATTCGACCTAAGAGGCAGGTCTTTCGGTATTCGACCTCAGCGGCAGGTCTTTCGGTTTTTTGACCTTAGTGGTCATTCGGTGTTCATTTGGGGTCCCGATGCTCATTGGGAAGTTTGGTGACTATTTGGTGGTCGATGATTTATTCCAATTATAACCTCAACGGCAGGTTGACGGAAACAGCCCGAAGAGGAATTTCACTCTTGGATCGAGTCATGCTTACTCGACCAGAGTGGGGGGACTAGAGGATATAGGATATTATACTAGACTGGGTTTAATGGATAAAAGGGGAATATATTGAAGAATAAGCCTACACATAGCCAGGACACGTGGCATAATGATATTGGACAAGCCCAACTTAGGCCATAAGGTACATTCCCCCTATAAAAGGGGCTAAGGTATCTCATTCTCTCATTCTCTCTACATTCATTACTATACACTTGAAATTTGGAGTTTTGGAGTGATTCTGACTTGAGCGTCGGAGGCCCGACGCCGGGACCCCTCCCGGCGTTGGGTTCTTGCAGGTACGGTGGCCGTTCGAGTTGAAAGAGCCCGAGTGAAATCTTATTCACTTCATACCGGATCTCGCACATCTCCCGCGAGGGGAACTGACCTGCCGACTACCTGGCTAGCCTAGGTGCCTTCACCCCACAGAGGCGCACCTTTCACCTGGATGACACCCCTTTCTGCTTTTGTACTCTTGTGGAGATGGACTGAGTGGGTTACCCCTCGTTCAGACTCTAGAAATCGTCCTGTTTATATTTNTTTTTTTGTGTTTCGACCCAGTTTGTGGAGCAGGCTGTTTCCTGGGCTCCTGTCTGCCCAGGTTCAGACTTTTCTTTTTTACTGTTGTCTTTTTTCTTATCTCGCTTTTGCTTTAAATTTATGGTTGGACTTGTGTAGACCTGTGATTTTTTTGCTAAAGGTCTTTATATATACAGGTTGGGATGCGACCTTAACCCCTCCCCCCCCTCTTGGTGTTTCTTTTTAAAGTATATACACCAACACAACCGTCGCGCGAAATCATAGTTGACAATACCAGCTTGCGCACGAAGCACACATTTTCCAATCAGCCACCCTACTTCCTCGCATGGTCATTGCTCGTGCTGTTAGTCAGCGGGTAATCCTCGTGCGTCGTCGACTGTAGGTGCCGCTAGATGCGCGCATGGCTCGACGTATGCGAAAAACTCACACGTCGACCTATGCGCCTCGCCAGCATACACGTCAATGTTGCTCGCGGCTCTATTCTCGTCCACTTTTGGCGATAGCCAAGCGACGCCAGGTTTGGAGTCTGCGAGAAGTCCCCGCTCAGAAATCTACGAGCAAGTTGCACGACCTCGCGACTTCACGTGCTAGCCTTCTACGCTTGTCGTCGATGGCCCACCTTGTCCCATCATTAGCAACCGTCACCTGACCTGCGCACCTCTGCACGTGATGCCACACGTTGCCCGTCGGGTGATTGGGCCGTGTTCTTGAGGTTTGTCGGTCACCATGTTTTTCATCTGGGTTCGTTCGGGTTCATCGTTTTTGTCCAAAATAAATAACTAAAGATTTACGTATTTTCTTTCAATGACCTACACACTGCCATAAGACCTCACAATCATAAAAACAAGAGAAAACCAATATAAGGCAATAGAAGATCTAAACCACTGCCATAAGACCTAGACTACATTTTCTACACCAAAGAAGTCAAAAGAAGCCACAGCTAACTGAAAAAAAACACATCCAAGTGATTAGCAAATGGAACAGAATTCCTGCCACTCAGAATGTGCTATCTTGATCACCAGGTGAGTTCGTAGACGGGAGTTTTGAAAAATTTACAAGTTTCTAGTCTTCCACATCCACCAAAGTAAGTAAATGGTAAGCTGAATTCTGTGATTGGATGTTTCTGACTTAGAAATTGAACAAACCTGTTGCTACCAATGTTTTAATGAGTTGGTATGTTGAGAGATTTCTTCCCAGGAGATAGGGGCAAGCTTCCATAATTTGCAAGCTCTATTACAGTTGAACAACAAATGCTCTACCGTTTCTTGTTCCTCCCCACAGCTCCTGCAAAAAATATCAATCTAACATTCATCAATACCTCATCATACTAAAGATTTTATTTTTAAATCAACTTTAAAAGTAACACTAAATTTTAGCTAAGACTTAATTTGTGCAACGAAAATTGAAAATTTAAAATTCAAACAAAATATAACATATTTTTTTATTAAAGTAATATTTCTTTAACCTTCCATACTATGTTAGTTATAAGATAGAATAAGACTAAGTATCAACAAATTTAAGTAAAGCTCAAATATTTATTTAAAATAAATATTTCTTTAAAATTTCATTCCATTTTAAATATTTTTATTAAAACATGAAAAATTTAATTGTAGCTCAAGATTACTAAGCATGAAATTTAAGTGAAGCTTAATTGTTACTATATTTTATTTGCATTTTAAAAATTCTCAAATTATATATGATCAAAGTTAAATATTAATAACGCACATCTATTTTTATAATACGGTTCTTCATTTCGGCTCTTCGGTTCGGTACGGTATGGATATTTGTGAAATCTCCAGAATCATACCTATTATTTTTTTGGTTCGGTTCGGTTCGGTTCGGAGAGAGTCAAACGATCAACGATTATTTTTCGGTTCAGAGTGATTTCGGTTCGATTTTCGGAACGGTTCGGAATTCTTTGAGTCTCATGCTCAACCCTACTAGACAGAGGCCTTACATGTTTGTTCTAGAAAAACAATAAACTACACAAAATCTCGTCGTGTGTTTAAATTTATTACAATCATTCACAACGAAAAAAATTCATGACATGTCTGAGGCTTTGAAAACGCATACATGAATATAAACACATAAATTCAAGCCATAATACACGGTTTCATAGAATCCTGCCAAACAAAAAAAAAAAAAAAAAAAAAACTTATTTAGAATTTTAATCTATTATGTGATGCGCTCGTACCTAAGTACTTCATGTATGTTCTAATTCGATAGTGAACCAAGATCGAATTAAGTTGGGATCTAATACTAAATGTTGGGTTCTATAAAGAACGTCGATCAATTTGCACAAATGAATTACTAAGTGGATAATCCTGCCGCAACAGATCTAGAGTTAGGATTAAGAACTTACGGTTTAAAACTATTTACTGACTCTGTACAGACTTATTCAGGGGTATTCATTTGGGATTTTAAAATTCTTACAAAATCCTGAGGCATTTAACTTAGGAGGGTGTACTCGTTTGAGATTTCGAGTGACATTTTGAGATTTTAGACTTTTTAAGATTTTCAGATTTGGAGGAATCATGTGAAATCTTAAGTCTGGAGTTGAGATTTAAGTGATATTTCGTATAAGGTTTTTTTAGAAATCCCAACAAATCTTAAAAAGTCTTAGCAAATCCTAGTCTCAAATAAGTTAAGTACCTCAGGATTTCCTAATACAATTTAGAATCTCAAATCAATACCCCAATAATTTTAAAAGTCTTAAAAAGTCTAAATTAAATACATCAGGATTTCTAAATCTAAAGTCTTAAAAAGCCATTAAAATCCCAAATGAATACTTTGAGACCAGGATATGTTAAAACTTTTATGATTTCATGGGATTTCTAAAGGAAAAACCTTATACGAAATCCTACTCAAAATCCCACCTCCAGACTGGGTGTGTATTCAATTAGGATTTCTAATGACTTTTAAGACTAGAAATTCTGGTATATTTAAGTTTGACTTCTCAAGACTCTTAAAAATCTTGAGGTATTCATTTTGAATTTTAAAAGTCTTACAAAATCATGAGGTATTTAACTTGTTTGAGACTAGAATTTGTTAAGATTTTTAAGATTTGTTGGGATTTCTAAAGAAAAAAACATATACGAAATCTTTACTCCAAATCCCACCTACAAGATTAAGATTTCACAAAATTTCTCCAAAATCTGAAAATCTTATAAAAATCTCAGATCTAAAAAAGTCTTTAAATGTCACTTGAAATCTCATACGAATACACTTAATTTCACAGGATTCCTCCAAAATCTGAAAATTTTAAATAGTCTCAAATTTTAAAATGTCTCAAAATGTCACTCGCATACCAAATGAATACACCTCCCTAAGTTTTCACACCGCCCTAATAATTCAAATTTTTTTACTGCAAAAAGTGCGAAGTGTTGAATGGGACCGCAATACTCCTGATAATTCAAGTTTTTTTGTTTTGTTTTGTTTTTTTTGTTTTTGTTTTTTTTTTTTTNTATCTTATAAAGTGCAAAATGTTGAAGGAACCAAATAATTGTCGCATATTCATCGCAGAATATCATCGTACTTTAAATTTTGCATCACAAAAAGTGCGAAGGGCTATACTAATAGACCACATAACTATCTTATGAGCATCTTTATCAAGGGGTTCATGTGAGGTTTATAATAAACTTCACTTTTAGAGGTTTAACTATTAAAATGAGGAGGTTTAAGGTTTTACAAATGTAAACCAGGTTTACATTATTAAACCTTACGTAAACTTAAATTAAAAAATATTAAAAGTACAAAAAGTGAAATTATAATATAAAATATTTATATAAATATAAGAGGTTTATTGTTATTGGAGATTTATGAATGTGAGTAAGAATAAGATTTTTTATGATGTATATGTTGAAAAGTGTAAAGTAAAGTTTATGAGGTTTAATAGATAATTATAGTTTAATGACTCACAGAGTGAAAATAGTTATATTCATATTATATATTCAAATCCTTTTCTCTGCCCCTCTATCTTAAGAACATCTTTAGTAAAAAAACCCCATAAACCTCCATAAACCTCACTTTTACACTTCCCAATATGCCACATCATCAAAAACCTCATCCTTACTCCTACATCCATAAACCTCCAATAACAATAAACCCCATAAACCTCATTTTTCATGGGTCCAACATGTTTCCCACTTACTTTTAATTAATATTATACTCATATATTTTTGTTTATATTTTAAAACTATAACTATTACTTTATTTATTAAATATATATATTTTATATATTTATCAAAAATACATATAAAAAATATATAATTATATTTTATTATTTATAATTATGTAGTGTTAGGTGCATACGAATGTAAAATTTTATTTATAAAAATTACGAAACATAAAACTTACATAATGTTGAAAATTAAATTTTGAGTACAATTTTTATTTCTAAATATTAATTTTGGGAAGTAGGTTCATTCCAAATATGTTCCACCAAGTCGTGCCGAAGTTGATGACGAATTTGTCTGTCTTGAACCTCAGCTCATATCTGCAAGTAGCGTCGAAAATTTAAAAACCCCCCTTCACGTGCCAGCGCTGGTGGTTCCCATTCATCATTAGACCAGTTGGTAGCTTCTTCGCCTTCATCCTCAATTATCATGTTACGCAAAATGATACACGATAACATAATTTCACTAAGATCTTCTTTATACCAAAAACGAGAAGGACCTCGTATAATTGCCCACCTTGATTGGAGGACCCCAAAAGCACGCTCAACGTCTTTTCTTGCAGCCTCTTGTCTTTGCTTGAATTTTTTCCTTTTTGAATCCTCTGGACATTGAAAGCTTTTGACAAATATGACCCACTTTGGATAGATACCGTCTGTTAAGTAATACCCTTTTGTATACTGAGTCCTGTTAACCAAAAAATTGACCTCTGGAGCTACACCATGTAAAACATCATTGAATAATGGAGATTCATGCAGTACATTTATATCATTTCGTGATCCTGCGAGCCCAAAAAATGCGTGCCAGATCCATAAGTCTTGTGATGCCACTGCTTCAAGCATAATCGTGGGTACCCCATGGTCCCCTCGAGTGTACGAGCCTTGCCATTCCACTGGATAATTTTTCCACTCCCAGTGCATACAATCTAGACTTCCCAACATGCCAGGAAAACCATGTTTCGCCTCGTGTAATGTAAGTATTCTTTGGATGTCATTGGCATTTGGGGGGCGCAAATATTGGGGTGCATATATTTCTCGCACAGCACGACAAAATTCGAGCAGACTTCGATTCGCCGTCTGCTCTGACATACGAAGGTACTCGTCACATTGATTGGCAGGAGCTCCGTATGCTAGTTGACGTATAGCCGCAGTACACTTCTGAATTGGTGTAAAACCTAGTCTTCGTGCTGCATCTGGTCTGCACTTAAAATAATCAGAATGTCCTTCGACATCCTGAACGATCCGAATAAATAATCGTCTGGACATACGGAATCTACGACGAAAGTAGCCTTCGTGGTATATGGGATCGGGAGCAAAATAATCCCTTATTAGTAGCGCATGACCACCTTCACGATTTCGAGGAACTTCTCGTCTTTCACGCCTAGTTGAACTTTGATCTTGTCTGCCTTGCTGCAATTGCATAGCCGTGGCCTCCATCAAGGCAAATTCAGCTTGCTCCAAGGAATCGTCAAGCATATCGTTCAAGAAAGCACGATATGAGACTCTATCATTATTACGGCCAGCCATTTTAGAAAAGTGAAAAATATTTATATTTTTGAAAATTGACAAAATAAGAAGAAAGAATCAAGAAGGAATTGAAAGATGTTTTTGGATGTGCAGAATCAAGAAGGAATTGCTTTATGTTTGTGGATGTGGATGTGGAATTGATGATGCTATAGTATTTATAGTAAAAAGTGATTGTGTTAGGTGGCATGTGTGGTAGTAGGTCGTATGTGTGGTATGGTAGGTCACAACTGTAGTGTGTTAGGTAATAATGTGATAGGTGTTATGTTATAGTGGTTGGTTTGTGTTATGTATTAATGTATTATGTGAAAAGTATATAGTGGATAATGAATTAACAACGAGTTAGATGTGTTGTTAAAAAAACGAGTTTTTTTTTTAAACTAAACTAAACACCAACAAACATTGCTTACACTCATAAAATTTAACACAATACATAATAACTTAGATAAACAATACATGACATTTAAATTATAGAACAATAAACACGTCAAACAACATAAAAAATCAGTTGAGACCCAGCTCTTCTTTAAGCACGGCAAGAAGTCCCTGGTGGGCTTGCAATTCTTCTTCTGTCATGGTCGAAGTATCCTCCTTTAGCATTTCTCTGTACGTCTTCCATGACTCTATACGAACTACGTTTCCAAATCCTTTTGTTTCTTCAGATGAATTTCTTTAACCTGACCAATCTCAGCCAACAGACGTTCAACATCTGGACCAGTGCTTCCTCCTGCAGTTTCTTTTCCCTTTCTCTTCCCAGCCTTTGCTGCTTTTTGGCCAATTGGTCGACGCACATATCTGTCCCCACCATCACCACTAGGATCGACATCCTGCCCAGATCCAGAAGTGTGATCTCCAGTATCAGATATTCTAGCTTTCTTGCCTCCTCGGGATGTGTGAGATGGTCCATCAAATTTGGCATTATCTTTCAATACCTCCCAACAATGAAGCCATTTAAAGCCTCCTTTCTTTTTCCCCTCGCTATTCCATTCCATTAATGCATTCTGCAAAACAATTGCATCATTTTCACCACTTCTTTGATCAGCCCGAAACCTGTTTATTGACGCATTAAATTTGAGGCAATCTCCATGAAAAGCATAAAAATGATATTTTGCTGCCTCCATAGTTCTCTGAACAAGGTTTCGTGCTTCACCAGCTTCATTATAGTACTGTGTAATTCGCCTCCAAAAACCTTCGGACGTTTGCTGAGCGCCAATGACTGGATCACTTGAGATGGTACAAAAAGCTCGACATAGTAAAACATCCTCGTCATGTGTCCACGGCATTGCTGCCGTTTTACCCCGTCTTTTTGGCTCAACTTCCTTGGGTTTTTCTGAATCTGCATCAAGGCAAATGTTGTCGAGTCCTTCAACCTCCGGGATCATGCCAGGTCTTGGGACTTCAATGCCATATTGGGCCGGCATTGACCACATATACCGGGATTGATTCATGTTCATTAAATTTGGTGATTGAGGAAAAGAAGGTTGCTCTGAAGTTTGTGACATTGGATAAGAAGGCATTGGTGCGAGTACTTGAAAAGGAAAATTTTGAAACTGGGGTTGTAGTTGCATTCTAGGAAATTGAGAAAATTGCATATTTCATGTATAACGTGAATTTACGGAAGACGGACTGTCATCCTCCGATGAGTTTGGCATATTTGGGTTAGATCTGTATTGATTATTATCCATTACACTTTGAGAGATGTAGATGATATGACTTTTTTTTTTTTTTTTTTTTTTTTTTTTTTTTTT
>BKCP01011625.1:985414-1050895 GCA_008636005.1 Striga asiatica | reverse complement strand
TTTTTTTTTTTTTCAAATCGAATCAAACATGAATATTTACACAGCAATCAATCGTCACCTCCAACTCCCAACCCGCAACTCAATATCTTCATCACGAGGTTAACAAGAAAATTCAATTAAGGCTCAAAGGGGATGACTAGTGATTATTATTCTCGACAAAGAAAAAAAGAAAAAGAGAGTACAAGAAATGCCTCAATCATATTCACGTCACATCAATCTGATCCAATTATTTCAAAGCAGTCTTAAGGCAAATTCTAATTAACAAGATTCAGACCAATATCACACCAGAAACAATAAGGCTCAACCCTCACAAGGTAAATATGTTCCTCAACACAACGAAGCCAATCAATTAAAGATATATTACTCGTGCTCATCATCACATCTTCTCAATTAAACCAACGATTATCAAAAAGCTTTGCAATACACCAATGTCCAGACTCTGACCGGACCACCACATAATCACGTAAAACTCCCCCACACTGAAACCAGACAATGTCCCCATTGTCAAGTCGCGGTGAAGGAGACTTAGACCACAGAACAGACCAACGCAAAAACAGAAACAAAGAAGCTGTACAAAAATAAAAAGAGAAAGGGAAAAAGAGAACATACAAAGCACAGTGACGAGTCACTGTGCATCCGGAGGTGATGGTGGCTGGTGAGGGTGATTGGGACCCGAACCCCAACGGGCGTCCCACTGAGTGAAGCGCTGGTCCCAGCTGTCCATCCGAGCGTCCTGCTGGTCCTGCCGCTCGCGGATTGACTGGAGGCCGCCAGCGAAAGTGTCGAACTGGGTACCCATCTAAGTCCAGTGGGTCTGCTGCCGGGTCTCCCACTGGTCCCATCGAGTGTTCTGCTGTGCCTCCCAGCTGGTCCACTGCGTGGTCTGCCGGCTCTCTAGGGCAGCCCATCTGTTGTCCTGGGTGTCAAAGCGATCGTGGATCGAGCGAATGTCGGCGGTGTACTGAGTCTGAAAGGTGGACCACCATTCCGGTGGCTGCTGCGGGGGCATCTCCGGGTGAGAGCTTGGCGCCGGCGTCCAGTCGGGTGGAGGTGGAAGTAAATGGTCCTCGTCGATATTCATCTGCTCATGTGCGTCCTCCGTAGGTTGCCGAGACGACCCAGCCGGATCGGAATTAGGTTGACCCTGCTGGAGCTTTTTGAAATAGGTCTCGTAGGCAGCACGTTTCGTATACTCCTTAGCTGTTCGCCAGTTCAGAATAAGGTCAGCCTGCTTGAGCTCGTTAAAGTTGATACACCGCATCTCAGACGTGTCTTGAAGCGCCATCTCCCCATGTAGTCTGTATGCTTCTGGAGTGACGTCAAAGTGGTGAGCGAGTGCGGTAACAAAATGTCCGAGCGCCGGTAGTCCACGCTTGGAGAGGGCAATCTCCTGGAAAGAGTTCTGAAGGAAGGTCATGGAACACACTCGCACTCCCGACCGCATCGCCCAGAGGAGAAAAAGCTCACCCTCACTGACTTTGTTCGCTTCCTTCTTGCCGGTGATATTGTAGCAAATGAACCGGTGCACAACGGCAGTGGCCAGGTCCTGGATAAGCCCGTTGGACATACCAGCAGAATCCCACGTCGTATGCGGGGAGAGCTCGGCCCAACTCTTGTGGGGATCAAAATCGGCGGCTTTGCTTCGTGTACCGGCAAAGTTGAACCCGCAAACCGCCTTCATCACGGCATTGTCCACCACGAGTTCTTGTCCCTTTAGCCGACAAGTGAAGAAGTCGTTCCCATCGGCGAGAACGAAAGAACTGTAGAACTCAAGCATAAGGGTCCGGTACGACCTCTCCTCAATCTTAGCGTAGTCGGTTAAATTCAAAACCCTGAGGTACTTCATCACGTCCTCCAGGATACCCAACTTGTTTAAAAGGTCCCAGTCCACCGCCTTCGGTCGCACGACCTCCTTTTGCGAGAGTCGGGCATAAATCTCGCCCTCCTTTCGAGAATAAATTGGGAACGGGGCCCCGTATTGGTCCGAAAGATCATCTCGTGCACCTTCCGGAGGGGCGTCTCGAGAGGAGGATTCGCCCGCTTTGCGCTTCTTAGCCGGGTCTTGGGCGGTGTTCTTCTTGGTGGAGCGAAACGGATTCTTTCCCATTCGAACGGTCTATCGAGCAATATATCGAACACGTGGCGTGCGGTATTTTGAAGTAAAGGGTTTGTGAACAATTGGAAACGGCTCGAACCCGGAGTTGGCCTCCTCACGCCTCAACAATCAACTCACTTCAAGAAGAGTAAGCTATCGGTACCTTTTGGTGCGAGGTGGGGCCGAAAATTGACAAACCACGGGCTAAGGATGAAGAACTAGTGCGAACGAATTTGAACCGTCGGGACACGTGGTCGGATGCCGCCTGATTATGGAGGAGGAGACGCCGGAGAGATTCGCCGGAGAACTCGCCGGAAGGACGACAGCGAAGGTGACGCGCGTGGAGGAAGCGCTAGGGTTCCCAGAGATAACGTGAAAAAGCTCGAAAAGTGCGTTTTGAAATCGCGAAGGTAAAGCTCGTGATGGGGACGTTCACTCTCCGAAAATTGCGAGGGATTGGTATGGGATCGAAGCTGGAGAAGGAGGTCGCCGTGAGAAATCGTTCCCAAATGAAAGAGGTGAAAGTGAGCGTTCAATTAGCAGGCAAGGGTACAAAACGATCCGTCGCGGGTTCCGCGGCCGCGACTTCATCCCGCGGCCGCGAGATATAAGTCCAGAAATGGGGGCTTTAGCGAAAGGTACAGCGTCGCGGCCGCGACGAAGAACTGTCTCGCGGCCGCGACCCAAATCCGCGGTCGCGAGGTTGCTTCACGGCCGCGAGATTTTGCACGCTGAACTTCGAGCACTTGGCCAAAAAAAAATGTCGCCGCGACCGCGGCGAAGAAAGGTCTCGCGGCCGCGACCATGCTCCGCGGTCGCGGGAATCCTCCGAGGCCGCGAAAAACTATCTGCAGAAATTAATGGCGAGGGCAGAAAAATGGTCGCCGCGGCCGCGTTTTTTTTTGGAATAATAAAATACATCAGGTACAAGATTGCTCGATTTAATGCCTCGAGCTCGGCACATTCTTGCTCAGACGTACTCTGGGTCGCCGAGACTGATCGTCTCGACATGGCTTTTTCCGAATTCTCCCTCGAAATACGGCTTCACTCGTTGTCCATTCACCACAAATAACTCACCATTAGCCGGGTTTCGAAGTTGGACAGCTCCAAAAGTCAAAACTTCGTCAACAATGTATGGCCCACTCCACCGGGACTTGAGTTTTCCCGGAAAAAGACGGAGTCGGGAATTAAAGAGAAGAACTTTCATACCGGGTACGAGATTTTTCCGGACAAGAGTAGCATCATGAAGCCGTTTTGTCTTTTCCTTGTAAATCTTGGAGTTCTCGTAGGCCTCATTCCTCCACTCTTCTAGCTCCGAGAGTTGCAATAGCCGCTCCTTTCCGGCTGCATCGAGGTCGAAGTTCATCTTTTTAATTGCCCAGAACGCCTTGTGCTCGATCTCAACCGGAAGGTGGCACGCCTTCCCGTAAATGAGGCGGAATGGACTCATCCCCAAAACTCCCTTGTATGCTGTCCTTTGGGCCCATAGTGCATCATCGAGTCTACTCGATCAATCTTTCCTGGACGAGTTTACCGTCTTCTCAAGAATGGTCTTGATTTGCTTGTTGCTCGTCTCTGCTTGGCCCGAAGTTTGCGGATGGTATGGGGTGGCCACTCTGTGTGAAATCCCGTATTTCTTCATTAGTTTCTCGAAAACCCGGTTGCAAAAGTGTTTGCCTCCATCACTCACAATGGCCCGTGGAAATCCGAACCTGCTCAATATATATCCTTGCAAAAACTTGATAACCACATTAGCATCACATGTCCTTGTGGGGATAGCCTCGACCCACTTGGACACGTAATCTACGGCAAGTAAAATATATTCAAAACCACAAGATTTGGGAAACGGTCCCATAAAATCAATGCCCCAAACATCAAAAATTTCGACTTGTAAATTGTTCACAAGGGGCATTTCATTTCTACGACCAATGTTCCCAATTCGTTGACAACGGTCACAAGATTTGCAAAAAATATAAGCATCTTTAAAAAGGGTTGGCCAGAATAAACCTGATTGGAGGACCTTAAGGGCCGTCTTTCGACCTCCAAAATGTCCCCCACACTGAAGCTCGTGGCAAAAAGCAAGGACATCCGGTTGTTCTTCTTCGGGCACACACCTCCGAAGGATCTCGTCTTTTCCCATCTTGAAAAGGAATGGGTCATCCCAAAAGTAACTCCTACACATCAACACGAAACGTTTTCTCTCTTGGGAAGAGAGGTTAGCCAACAAGACACCATCTGACAAGTAATTGACGATATCAGCATACCAAGGAACATTAGTCACTTCACTCGCATGCTCATATGGAAAGTCATCATTGATACCAACATGCTCATGCAATGCAAGTGAAGGTTCAGAAGGAACAATACGAGACAAATGATCAGCAACAACATTCTCACATCCCTTCCTATCCCTAATCTCTACATCAAACTCTTGCAAAAGAAGAATCCACCGAATAAGCCTAGGTTTCGATTGAGTTTTACTCAAAAGGTACCTAAGGGCTGCATGGTCGGAATGCACAATTACTTTAGATCCTAAGATATAAGACCTAAATTTTTCAAGAGAAAACACAACAGCTAAAAGTTCTTTCTCAGTGGTAGTATAATTCAATTGGGCACCATTGAGAGTCAAACTAGCATAATAAATCACACGAAGCAATTTATCAACTCGTTGACCCAAAACGGCCCCCACAGCAAGATTCGATGCATCACACATAATCTCAAATGGTAAAGACCAATCAGGTGCAATCACAATAGGAGCAGTCACAAGCTTATCTTTCAATTTAGCAAAAGCCTCTACACATGCATCATCAAATACGAAAGGCACATCATTAGCAAGCAAGTGACACAAAGGCTGGCTGATTTTCGAAAAGTCTTTAATAAATCTCCTATAGAAGCCAGCATGACCCAAAAAACTTCGAACTCCTTTTACATTAACAGGCGGGGGAAGATTCTCAATCACATCAATCTTTGCCTTATCAACTTCAATCCCCCGACTAGACACTACATGACCTAGAACGACACCACTCTGAACCATAAAATGACTCTTCTCCCAACGCAAAGTCAAATTACATTCAATACATCTCTCAAGGACACGAGATAAATTATGGAGACAATTAGAAAATGAAGTGCCAAATATAGAGAAGTCATCCATAAATACCTGTAAGCAATCCTCGAGCATGTCGGAGAAGATGGAGAACATGCACCTCTGAAAAGTCCCGGGTGCGTTGCAAAGGCCGAACGGCATGCGTCTGAAAGCAAAGGTGCCGAATGGGCACGTGAAAGTCATCTTGGGCTGATCCTCCGGGGCGATGGCCACTTGATAGTAGCCCGATAGTCCGTCAAGGAAGCAATAGAACTGATGGCCTGAGAGACGGTCCAGGATTTGATCAATGAAGGGCAATGGGAAGTGGTCCTTCTTCGTCACGGCATTGAGTCGCCGGTAGTCTATACACATTCGCCACCGGTAGTGATACGGGTGGGGACCATCTCCTTTTTCTCGTTCTCGATCACGGTTATCCCTCCTTTCTTCGGCACCACGTGAATGGGACTGACCCACTCGCTATCCGCCACCGGGTATATAAGCCCCTCGGAATAGAGCTTCAATACCTCCTTCTTCACGACCTCCATCATGTTCGGGTTGAGTCGACGTTGGCTATCGCGGAACGGCTTGGCCCCTTCTTCTAAGATTATCCGGTGCATGCATGTGGCCGGACTAATGCCCTTGATATCTCCGAGACTCCACCCGATGGCCTTTTGATTCCTCTTAAGCACGTCAAGAAGCTCTCGTTCCTCGTCTCGGTTTAGCTCGGCGAAGATGATCGCCGGTTTTTTCTTCTCATCATCAAGGAAAACGTACTTGGGGTGTCGGGGGAGCTCCTTAAGCTCTAGTGGAGATGGGATTGTTGCACGGGATTCCTCGACTTCATAGAGCTCAACCGTTGGCCCTTCGTCATCTTCCAAATCGGGCATCAACCTTTCTTCAAACTCCCGTACCGTCATCTCCTCAACGAACGGGTTCTTCAAACTCCCGAACCGTCATCTCCTCAACGAACGGGTCCATCACATCGATAAAGGCGCACTCCTCCACAAAGTTCACGGAGGGTGCGGAAGTGGCCTCTCGAACAGAAATAGATACGGACTCGCCTAAGACTGTCATGTTCAACGTACCGTGCTTCACATCTATGAGGGTGTTGGTGGTGGCCATGAATGGTTTGCCTAGAAGGATGGTATGGTCCTTCCCGTTCTCCTGCACGTCCCCCACATCTAGGACCACGAAGTCTACCGGGACGATAAGCTTTCCCACACGAACAAGAATATCCTCTATGATTCCCTTGGGGTATCTGATTGATCGGTCGGCAAGCTGTAGACACATCCGAGTTGGCCTCAAATCTCCGAGGCCGAGCCGCTGGTAGATGGAGAATGGCATGAGATTGATCCCCGCTCCGAGGTCTAGCATCCCCGAAGCCTCTTTCCCATTCCCGAGGGCAATTTTGATGACGAAACCCCCGGGATCACGTTCCTTCTTCGGCAAGTCGTGCTGCATTGCGCTTGCCGCCTCATAGACCACTACCTTTTCTCCGTCCTCGAACCTCCTCTTCTTAGTGACCAAGTCCTTGAAGAACTTGACGTAGGATGGCATGTTCTTTATCACATCAAGCAGCGGCAAATTCACATTGACCTTTGAGAGCATGGTGTAAAGGTCTCGAAATTGCTTCTCCTGCTTCTCATCCCGAAGCCGGCTCGGAAATGGTATGCGTGGCTTATATGGATTTGGGGATTTGTGCAACAGTGGGCCATCTGCCGGTTTCTCCGAATCAGCTTCCTTGGAATTTTCGATATTCTCTTCCGCCTCCTTAGTCAGTTTAAGCTCCTCGAACTGATCCGACGGACCTGGCATCTCTACCCGGTTATCGACCACTTTCCCGCTTCTCAACACTGTGATTGCCTGGGCCTCCTTAGGTTGGCTAGGCAACTTTCCCTTGTCTGCTTCAGACTCGATATTTCCCACCCGAGTAGCCAGCTGGCCCACTTGGGTCTCCAAGCGTTTGATCGATGAGTCCTGGTTGGTGATGAACTGAAGGATTTTATCTAGCTTGTCGTCCTGACTAGACGAACTCGAACCGGACCCTTGGACTTGCTGTTGTGGTTGCTGTTGTTGTTGGTAGCTCGGACGGGGGATGAAGTTGGGACGGTTTTGCTGTTGCATGAAGTTTGGGCGGGGTTGCTGTTGGTTGACGTTTGGACGAGGTGGCTGGAGAGTATTGTTGTTGTTGGACCACGAGAGATTTGGGTGATTTCTCCACCCGGGATTGTATGTGTTGGAATAGGGGTCATTGGGTTGCCGGTTTTGGTAACCTTGGAGAGCGTTGACGTCCGTATATTGTTCTCCTACCTCCTGGTCAAACGCCGATGGGCATACCTCGGATCTATGCCCCTGAACTCCACATGCTCCACATGTGTCTACTGTCATGGTATGCATGGACTGGCCTCCTCGTGCATTCATTAGCCGCATTTGCTCGGTGAGTTCGGCTATTTGCTGGGCCATCATATCTTGAGCAGAAGATACCTCGTTGACCACCATCCTTTTCCCTCGATTGCTTTTTTGAGACGAATTAGCACTCATCGTCTCAAAGATCTCATACATCTCTNCTGCAGCGTTGTCAACCATGTATTGCAAATTCTGGTTGAGGGAGTCGTAGAAGCAATTCATTAGTAGTCCCGGTGAAAGATTGTGGTGGGGACACTGTCGCTGGAGATCCTTGAATCGCTCCCAAGCCTCGTGAAGAGGCTCATTCGGTAGTTGGGCAAACGAGACGATTTGTGACCGGAGCTCCTGAGTCTTCTGATGGGAGTAGTACTTCCCAATAAACTTCGTGTAGACCTCGGTCCATGTGGTCAGAGATGCCGGTGCAAGTGTCATGAACCAGGCCTTGGCCCGGTCTTTCAATGTCTCGGGGAAGCACCTCATCTTCAACTGATCCTCATTCAGCCCGTTCAGTGGGAAGGTGTTGAGGGCATTGTAGAATTCCCGGATGAAGTTAAGCGGGTCTTCGCTTGGGAGCCCATGGAATGCCGGCAGCTGGTTATAGTGAATCATTTTTAGCTCATAATTTCGTGCGGGTTCTGGCAAACAGATACACGAAGTGACTGGCCCGATAACCGGCTGGGCCAAGGTTCGGAGGGTGTTTCGAGGCGGTTGTTGCTGTTGCTCATCCATGTTGACGTTACTGCCCTCTGACGATTTCGGGGAGTGCTCGTCTCGTTCGTTAGATTCGAGAGTAAGCTCTTCCAGCAGCTCCCTCAGGCTCTCGTTCACTGATTTGTTGATCGGAGATAGCAATTTGCGTCCACTCCTGGTACGCATACACTAAGACCAACAAGGGTTACGAGCACCAATGATAAGAAAAGAAAATAAAAATAAACAAGAACTAACACCTAACAAATAAAAAGAAATCAAGAGAAACACGGAAACAAGAAAAATCACAAGAAATAAGAGAAACACTCAAAACAAAATGAATAGGCGCACAAAATAAGTCCTAAACCTTCCCCGGCAACGGCGCCATTTTGTTGTAGTTCTTTTTACCAGAGTTAAATCAAAAGATTCGAACACCGGGTCGTGTCTCAAGGAAGGTTAGCCGGATTATTTTGTACGATTATTCAAGCACAGAAATGGAAAATAAAAGTAGTGAAAATCCTAAACATTCTAAATCAAGTTTGGAGATTTGATTATCGTCTACTAATTAGAAAAGCAAGTGATTGAACAGGGCAAGCAACTAGGAATCACAAATTTAATATATAAAGAAGGAGCTAGGGTATCGGGGTCGATCAATTCCGGTTCTCATTACACTTAACGAGCAATCAAGAGCTCGGTTGAATGCTTCGCTAAACTACTCATCTAGAGGTCTATCCTCAATAACTCTTCGTAACAAGAGGATAGACATTAATAAGCAATTCTTGAAGCAATCAACACATAAGCAATACTATTACGAACAAGCTTATTCCTAACGAGCCTAGATCGAACGATTTCTCCCTTTTCAGTTTTAAAATCGATTAGATAGATTAAGATGGTGATCAATCATCAAAACCCTAAATTAAGCACAACTCGAGAGGATTGAGCAATTATCATGCATATAAATAAAATCAAACCGGAACGATCTTCCCTTAACCCTAGCTAAAGGATTTAGCTACTCATAATGCATTCAACTCCAACACATATAATAATCAAAGCCATTCAATCAATAAGAAAACGAAATGAAAGCTTACGATTGATGAATCCAATGTTGAATACACGAATAACCAAATCCACAAGCGTAATCTTGGTGTTTTCACAATCCAAGATCAAATCCTATGAAGAACTAAGAGAAAAACTGTTTTGGAGTGAATAATAATGAGAAAGAGTCTAAACCTAGGTGAAAAAGTGTCTGAAAAACTGAACAAAAACGTAGCTTAAAAATTCTGCTGTCGCGACCTCCGCGGCCGCGACTTAGACCTCCGCGGCCGCGGCGAACAACATCTCGCGGCCGCGACTTCCTCCGCGGCCGCGACCTCAGCGAGCCAGAAACTGGAATTTACGTGCATCTCGCGGCCGCGACTTCCTCTTCTCCGCGGCCGCGGCGAACAATTTCTGAATGTTGGTTTTTGGATTCGTTTTCTCTCATCCGGACTCGGAATTTGACCCCGTCTTCTCCAACACGACCCCAACTCATCCATCTAGACAGTGGACCTCGCATATCCATGCACCGAGCCACCAAACCTGCACATCACCACTGACAAGAAGTACGGAAAACGGGAAAAACGAACAAAAAGACCAAAATCGACTAAAACAAAGGATATGCGCGAGACGACTCGAAACGGACCAAAAACCAAAGAAAAATACCTAAGTAGGGGAAAAACAAGCATGAAATAAACAAAGAAAACGTGACAAACGTGGAACGAACAAGGATAATAAGGTTGAGTTAAATTTGAGTTTTATGATTATATGATTGGATTAATAGTTAAATAAAGTTGATATGACGATATTTTATTAGTATTATTTAATATATGAATAAAATTGAGGATAATGAGGTTGAGTTAAATTTGAGTTTTAATTAATTTTTTTTTTTTTTTGTATTTATATCAAAAAAAGGAAAAAAAGTTTTTTACCCTTCGAACTATCACGATTTTTGCGTGTTGTCATATAATTTATTTTTTTTAACAAACCATCACCTGAACAATGTGTGTTTGTAAAATTGCCCCTATACTAGGTTTAAGCCCGGATTTGCCTCATTGAAACTTCTTTTTCGAGGTATTTTCAGAATTTTATATATTTAAAAAATAAAAAAAGAAACATGAAGAAAACCAAATGCGTTACCTCTCTATCTGCTGTTGGGGCACGCGAACAAAGTCCAGTAAGAGGAGGCCCTCAAAAAGATGTCCGCACTTACTGCAAGAGAAGTTGATATGCCTTCAATTTCAGGGAGGACATGCACCACATAATGGAGCATGTTGGCAGGAGGTCAGGTGCACGCGGCGACGTTGCCGGAGATGACCCGAAAGCCCGACGGGCCAAACGTCGAACTATGATGGTGTATGCGACTGTACCGTTCTCCTTGGTTCGGGTTGCCCGGAGTTGTGGTTGCAACCTGCTTCTTATTTGGGCTGAGGGTGTCCTCTCTCTCGAGTCCGTCGGTAGTGGGCCTGAAGAGGTGTGTAGACGTGCTGGAAGCCAAATGTGTGATAGCTTTCATGAACCATACGAAGTAATTGAAAGACGATGTATACAAGTTGGAGGCCCGGGTAATGAAAGCATTCGTGCTGCATGATGATCTTGGGAAGTTCGCTCGGTCGACCATCTTGAAAAAGTTGAGGCATGGGGACATAAGGGTGTTGTTGACCAACGAGCTTTCGGCCAGGGGATTGGATATTCAGAATGCGATCTTAGATGTGAGGGTGTTGTTGACCTATCAACCCGATTCATTACGCGCATCGGGCGGGACGAATGAGCCGTCTCGGAAGGAAGGGTACTATGGTCACTATCTGTGAGGAACCAAAAATGTTTGTCGTGAGGAAGATGCAAAGCAGCTTCGGGTTTTATCTAGCCATGCCAGTTTGTGGAGGAGAATCTTATTCTTGATGAGGAAATCTTAGTCAATGACGGCAAATTTCAGGCGGCGGCGCTCTGAATTTTCTTAATTTTTTTTTCTTTAAATGAAAAAATGTAAAAGAAAAAAACAAAGGCCAGTAAGAATAGGGGTTAATTTGTTATATTTGAAAAGCCTTTAAATTATGATTTGGTCCTTTGGGTACTTTTGCAATATTTTAAAAATTTGCAATTCTCAAATACCATTGTTAATCAGCTTTTCACTACAAACCACTTTAAATACGGTTTTAGAGGGCAAAGTGAAAAAAAATGTGTAGTTTACATGGTTGTTTGCCAGAAAAAAAAAAAAATGTTTATATGGTAAAGCGCCAAAATCGTGATAGTTCAATTATTTGTGTGGAAGCTTGGGCCACGCCAGACGTGACTTGAGTCACGTCGTGAAGGTACATGTGCTAGAGGGAGGTGGCTAGGCAGATGTCACACCGCGAAGAAAAAGGACCTGAAGGTCGTGACTTGTGTCACGGCGTGCGACCTGTGCTGCTCGCGGATAGGTATAATAGCTCGATCCTGACTAGTGTCACATCGTGAAGGTGGTAGGCTCGTTGGCCATGGCGGCACGACAGAAATTAACAGCCGGTAGCGGTCGACTGCAGTTCGGGGCAGTCGGCCGCGACTCAGCAACGACGCTGGAGGTTGGACGACAGTTTGCGACTGACCGGCTGAGGTGGTCTGGGGCGGATGAGCGGCCGGTTGCGGCGGTCCAGGGAGGCTGAGCGCGGTCGAGTGACGGTCTAGAGCGGATGAGCGACTGGTTACGACGGTCTAGGGCGACTGAGCGCGGCCGAGCGACGGTCTAGGGCAGATGAGCGGTCGGCTGCGGCTGAGAAGTTGATGGCGGACGGCCCGACTGAGATTGATGGCGCAAGTCTGGTGGAATGAAAGAGGAAGAAGATGACAGTGATAATGCAAAATGACCATCATGCCCTCAGTTTACTAACTCATTTGGGCTTTGCTTTTAGGCCTATATTAATTGTTATTTTGGACTTGATATAATGCATGTCATCCACACTGTTTCTTGCCCTCTTTGTTTGGGTCGAATGAAGTTGAATTTCCGGTAATCAGCCAAAGCTCTGAACCACACACCTCCAACAATTAGATGACAAGATTATGTGCAAAACAACATGACATAGAACTTGTTTAATCAAACATGATTCTCATTCAACAAAGATAAAGTATAAATATCATCCAAAGCCAAACTTTCATTATATAACATCAACAGTCCCGTGGCGAAGTTGATGGCGGACAGGCAGACAGAAATTGATGGCACGGGCCTGGTGGAATGAGGGAGGAATAAGTTGACATTGATAATGCGAAATGACCATCATGCCCTCAGTTTACTTACTCATTTGAGCTTTGCTTTTGAACCTATATTAATTGTTATTTTGGACCAGATCTAATGCATGTCATCCACACCGTTTCTTGTCCTTATTTGTNTATAAAAAAACTAAAATAAAATAAAACACACAGAAAACGATTAGACAGTCATAAATTCCTAAAACGATACCTAAAAATGTAATAAAATACTAGAAAATTAATAGCAAAAATAGTAACAAAAGCAGAACATGTAGTTGATGCCAAAGTCAATTGCTTTGTTTGACTGGATCTAGCGTGCCATAATATGGATAATATAATTTCAAGTAGGGAGACACTGCAGAAATATTGTGCACTTAATAAATCAAAAAAATCATATTTTACGTAATTATTGCAACCTGCAACCCTCCCTACCTAATCAAGTTTTGTTTTACATGCAATTTAATATCCATAACCAACCTCGATATCAGTAAAGTATCATATGTAAGAAAATGTGAAGGAATTTAAAAATCACCGTATAATTTTAGTTGCAAGTTGCCTAGTGGAGGAGTGGGTTCATGCCACTTTTCTTCAAGTGTATAATTCATTAATTGCTCTGAAATTTGTTCACAGAAAACAATCTGTAGTGACTGTTATCAAAGACTCAAAAGTCCGAAAGAAATTAGAGGGAAATTACTGTGTTTTCGGTTTTCCACCACAACATTCTGGGATTTTGCTTATATCTGCAAAGGTATGTAAAAAGTAAACTCACTATTTTCCATAATTTTACCGGTTAATTAATTAATTATCTTCTTCATCATCTTTGATTTCTGTTCTAAAATACTNNAAGCAATGCCTTGTAAAGGAACTGCTGAGGCCTTCACCGGCCTACAACACCAATTATCTCAACTCTCCAAAGCCCACACAGACCATTCTATCTACAAAATACACAACCATCTGCACAGCGTCAACGACAAGGCTTACGAGCCCAAAATCATCGCAATCGGGCCTTACCATCACGGAAAAGACAGCTTGCAAATGATGGAAGAACACAAATTGAGGTACTTAGAACTTCTTCTCCGCCGTAAAAAACAAAACGTCGAGCGTTACATCTCAGCCGTCGCGAAATTAGAAAAACGAGCTCGAAACTGTTACGCACAAGACATCGGCCTCACCCAAACCGATTTCATCAAGATGCTTGTTCTCGACGGCTGTTTCATTATCGAACTAATTCGAAAATGCAATCGAAAGGATTCGTCCTGCAAAAACGACCCAATTTTCAAAATGGATTGGATTATGAACAGCCTATTGAGAGATCTCATCTTATTCGAAAACCAAATACCTTTCTTCGTCTTGTGCGAGTTGTTCGACCTAATCGAGCACCCAAACCAGCACGACCGATTGATTTACCTTATATTGTTCTTCTGCCAAAGTCTTTACCCGGGAGCTGTTCATACAGATCCATCGAGCCGAAAATCTGAAGAAATCAAGCATTTGCTCGATTTGATTCACGCCAACTGGCGCCCCTCTCTGGATGAGAACGCTGTTAGCGTTGATGTTGAAATCCAACCAGATATCGTTCGCACGAAGAGAAATTTGCGATTCATTCACTCGGCAAGCGAGCTCTCGGATGCTAATGTGCAGTTTGAGGTGCAAATTTCTAATAGCTTATTCGATTTGGACTTCAAAAATGGTGTCATGTTTATGCCGACTTTGACTGTCGAGGATAGAACCGAATGCTTTTTCAGGAACCTTATTGCATACGAGCAGTATTTTCCTGATGAACGGCTAAATTTCGTGACGGATTATGTGAGGCTATTGGATTGCCTGATTAATTCGACGAAAGACGTTGAGATTTTATCGGAATGTGGGATTATTGATAATTGGTTGGGGGATAATCAAGTGGTTGCAGATATTTTCAACAAACTCACGGATTCGATTGTTGGGCCTGGCAAACATTTTATGTATTCGGGGGTTGTTCATCGTGTTAATCAACATTACGAGAGGCCTTGGAATCGAGCGGTGGCTGTGTTGAGGCAAGATTACTTCAGTAATCCTTGGGCGATTATTGGTTTTTTAGCTGCTCTTCTTTTGTTTTTGCTCACGATAGTTCAAACTGTGCTTGCTGTGATACAGACGGTTTAGGCGCTTATGTGATAGGCAATACAGATTGATGGCTTCGTGGGTTTTCATTTTATGTGATATTTCAACTTCTGTGGTNGTTGAAAATAATTTGGTTGGTTTATTACCATATGGGTGCTTCATCATTCTCTAGTTCACTTTACAATGTGTTAATCATATATGGAACAATTTCAGCTCTTTCAGATGAATATTGCATTATTGCAGAATTTGCTTCAATATTGTGCATGAAGGAAGAATCAATTTTCCGTACAATTCTTCACTTTAAAAGAACAATGGGAAAAGAACAAGAAAATCTCTCGTCACAAATCTATCCGTTCGACTGTTTCGAAAGTAGTTATATGCAACATACATTACAAGTCAGCAGGCGGGTTTAAAAAGCTTCTTGGATACAAAAATTTTCAAAAAAAAATAAAAATAAAAATAACCAAAAATTTAAACTCAACTACTTTTTTTAATTCAACTTCACATTATCAATATAATTAAAATAATATCAATTAATTATTCTTACACACTACATCGACTTTAATTTACTATTCATCACCTCAATAATTTTAACTAATCATCATTTCAAATCATCTCTCTCCTACGTTTACATCAAATCAACTTTAATTATTTTACTCTAAATAATATTTTAATATACCCATTATCAACTAATCATATCATTTTTTTTTCAAAATTAACCAATTAAAACAAAAAAAATTTATATCCAAACATTATTTTATACACTATTCAACAACGATTATGATTGCATCTCCATAACACAGACAAATTCAACAGTACTGCAGAAACAAAGGGGAACAGTGCACTTGAAAGTTGTATTTTTCCAATACTAAACGAGAAAGAACCATAAAGCAAGATATCTGTACAATAAAGAGCAAGCATATGCATATGATATGCCAAGACTAGCAACAATATATAAGAGACTTGGCTACAGAACATAACCCATCTTTCGTGGAATATCCATTCTCCTACACATAGATTAATTAATATTCGAAAAGTTCAGCAACGTACGGGCCTCTCATAAGTAGGAGGCAGAGAGGGGCAATTCTCATTCATATTAGTGTAGGGCTCCAGAGTGTTATAATACGGCAATTCCATTTTATACTCGCCCAAAATCTGGCAGAATGGGAGCTTGTCTTCACCATTGTTACACCAATATGGTAAACGAGTCACATTATTCTCAAATACTTTCAGCATGTAGGCATCCTTGATCTGAATTCATTAGATAAAGATAACGATTTATATGAAATAGATAAATAAGCATAATATACGTCATAAAAAGTAAACAAGATCAAAACAATTCATCTGGAAATGATAAAGCGTCATAAGGGGCTCACCGTGAACTCAGTTACTTGAATGGAATTGGAGATTGGACCAAATACACCAGCAGCTTTATACATTGCGAGAATAAAGGCAACGCATGTCGTTGATTTACCATCACTGTAGACCCATTCGTCTTGCTCAGGGATAGTAAGTAATTGGTCAAAAGTTATGCCTCGACTTTCGGTCTCAGCTAGAATACCATGCAAGTCCAATCCCTGCAAGAAGTTAAACGAGATGTGAAAATCGAGCAACCTGTGCTTTTCAAGTGCATATCTATAATCTATAGTCACTCAATGTTCGAACAAGTTTGGCAACATACTTATAACATTACATACAAGAAATAAAGACAGCAAATTTTTGGATTTTCCAAACTCAAATCTTATAACCACCCCACAGTGATCACTTTTCTGAATTCTTTTTACACACAATTTTTATAGCTAGTGATAGAGGATAATTAAAAATTACCGAAAGAATTCGTGTAATTATGAAAAAATCCAGTTCAAATAGTTGAATAATCACTGAGAGAGTGTTACACACACACACACACACACACCTTAATGTTTTAATAATTTACCTACAAGTATTCCTCTTTTCCTGCACTTTGGAGAAAAGAACATAACGTGAAGGAGTATTTTTTGAGATTTTGAAATAGAACCGGGTTGTTTTCGTAATTAATCTAGACTTCACGTGTAGAGTTTGTGATAAACCCAAAAGCAATCACGTGATCCACTCAAAATGCAGACCAGATCCACCAGTAATCAGCATTGCAAGTGACAAAAACTTGAAAAACGGTCAACACCAAGAAAACATGTCACCTCAGTCCCAAGGCGCATATTAAGTGCTTCATTCCACATGTTCGCAGCATATGCTGGCTGCATTCTTGTCCACATAGACATGACAGAAACAACCTGCACTACAAAATGTAGTGGTCAGTAAAAAAATTGATACACTTCAGATTCTTATCCTACTTCAGAATTCAAATGATACTATGCCTTTTCATGCTTAATATCATACACAAATAGGAACACCATCTGTATGTAAGAGAGACATGTTCACTGCAGAGCAAAGGTAATCAGCAAAGCTCAAGGTTTAGGGAAAGAGCACATAAGAAATCATTTACATATACAACATTAAGATATCACAAGATTGATAGGTGAGGATAGTGTGCATAAAAAAATAAAAAATAAAAAAAAAATAAAAAAAAAAATCGAAAGAGGATACAGTATACCAAGTGAGCATCAAGAGGCGGGGGGTAATTGTCCGCTACAGTGTCGATCCAACTAAAGATCATGTTGTGATAACCATATGGCTTCCCAGCCATCTGCCGAGCATAATCCCAGGCAGCAGTATTGTTAAAACGAGCACGTACATCTGGATGTAAGGGCAGTAAAGCTATTTGAGGATTAGAATCGTCTTTTAGTGCCAGTTCCCACCATTCATCCCAAGGAACTATAGCAATAATCTCTTCACCCTAAGAAAGCACCAGGAGAAATGTTTACATCGGCATGCTGACAATGATGTTACATTTGTGAATAAGGAACTTATAAATTTCATAGTTAGAGGCCCCAACTCAGATCTTTTCAAGAGCGAAATTTAACATGGTATATTTCAGCAAGTGCTGAGGTCTATAAAAAATGCAAAAGTATTCGGAAATGCTCAATCAGAGAACTTGGCCTATAAAACTTCAAATAGTTTCATAGCACCTGCTTAAGCTGAGAAACACCACGAATTAAATAATACATCTAGTCTTGCCCTCTCAGTTAAGGACTATTATAGGACCACTTATACACTGAAAAAATTCGTCCTCGCATATAAGGATGCAGTTGACATATGCATATATTTTCATGTTTTTCTACATCAAATATATCAAACTTTTATAGAAAGAGTCCGTGATAATTCATCAAACATTCTGAAAGTAATACGAGAGGTTCAAATGCTGGTGGACTAAATATAAAAGATATATTTAAGGAGCAATCATATTTAATTCCTTCAAGGAATCATATTTAACTCTGATGTTATGATGAAAATCTTTTTGCTCAGATCCTCTTGAAGCTGCTAACAAAATATTAGTATACAAACGGAAAGACATGGCTGATAACTATGTGTGGAGCTTAACCTCTAAAGGCATATGGGTCTTGAATGAAATACCGTAAGATATAATCTATACCAAATACCTTTTCATTTTCATGTCCAGATTCACCAATCCACAGATCACCCAATTCATCCTTCAGACAAACAGCCGTATGCCCGGCAAATGCACCCGTGACCCACTTCTCAAGTGTCTCGAATCCACCCCAGCGCCCGCGGATCTTTGAAACAGCTAAGAAATCACCAGAGTGCACATCTTCAGGATTGATTGTAGCACGCCATGGCTGACTACGTTTTTCGAATTTTGCACCCATGTGTTTCTCCAGAAAGGCCAGATTCGCGCTTTGACCCCAAACAGTGTTGGAGAACAAAGGCAAGACATCAACCAAGGAAAGAAATGTCCCCAGCATGCCCGAAGGCATAAGGAATACGGATATCCCGTGCTGTTTTACCTGCTCATGGTGTTCCGAAGATGTCAACACTTACTTGCCAAAAGCCATAGTTGATTATTAATTGAGTTATTAGAAACCTTGTGCTTACGTATTCTATTTCAGCAGGCTCCTCCCACGATTCGATATTCAACGTATGATCTCGAGACGAGAAATAATAGTCCCAGGTCACCCTATAAGGAGTGGCAAATACATACAAATCCATGCATGTCCAGCTGTGAGCGGCGGCAGTCTGAAAGAAAATAGGTAGCGGAATTTTAAAGTCAGCTACATGACCAATCACAGGCCACCATAGAAAAGGCATTCGGAGCACTTTTCCTCGAGAATACAAAGTCTGATAATAATTTATCACAAAAAACTATCGCTAGCAGAAGTCAAGACTTAATCGACTAAACCACTGTATTTGACAAAAACAGCTAATCCAATATCTGCAACATCGTACAAGAACATTTCAAAATGGATTGGATACCTATAGTTCGTTGTCTTTTCTAACAATCTACAACACTGTGCCAATAATTTACATATATGTATTTATATAGGTCCTGGTCCTCCCATGTCCTGTTATAGCAATATCAAGGTCAAATGAAGAGGTATCTGCTCTATTTCCACAAATAACAGTTTTTTAATCTGGAAAATCGTCAAAATAAACAGTGAACCTCAAAAGTACTACTATACTTTTCAGAAAGGTTATTCCTCAAAAACTCACTACACAAATAAGCACCAGCACAGCATATTTTGATGATAAAAAAATGTCCAACAGATGGCATATGTTTTTTCTATTGTGCATCAGTCCACTTTCTACCTTTTTTTTGTCATCTTTCAGTATGAAAACCATTACTAATGCAATTTGCTTGTCATCAAACAGGGAAACACACACGGAGAGAGAAAGAGATAGCGAGAATTGAGGTCACAAACCGAAATATGAATGACGCCACCCCCGATTCCCTTATCACCGGCACCACTGAACTTGATCTTGGCCTCGTTATCATAAAAGCACGCGCCTTTCCACTTGATAGTCCCATTATTCGGCGCCAAGGAACCCACATACTGCGGCAGCAAATCAACCGCGCTGTGAATGCTGTTGAGCACGGGCCACGATATCTGACGCGGCAGCACCGGTAGCACGTCGTTCACTCGGAATGGCACTTTCAACGCATCCCCAAATTCAAACCCTAACCCGAACCCGAGAAAAAATACGAGCCTCAGCAACCACGGCTCTCTCCATGCGGATGACATTTTTTGTGATAAAAGGATTTAACCAGGGATCTCAAAATATTACACCTTGACTTTCATCAACAATCAAATTCAGGAAAGGTTTGATGCGACAATAATTAGGGGTAGAGAGACTTCTCTCCTGGTCCAGCTTGGCTACTGGAATAGGGATTTTGATCGCTTTATTTTGCAATTTGATTGGAAATAATAATCCGGAGGAAGATAGAGGTTGATTTTAACATAGATTAAAAATTAATGGTCAAATGGGAATTACAGTATCTTCGTCAAATGCGATTTACTATATCTTTTTATAATGTTACAGCCTCTCCAGTCTTACACTTTTTTTTTTTTAGGTACATCTCTCCGGTCTTAGAGCATCTCCAATGCTCAATGTTGTAGTATCAAAATACATTCCAAATCAACACATTTATTAATATTACACCTTGACTTTCATCAACAATCAAATTCAGGAAAGGTTTGATTCGACAATAATTAGGGGTAGAGAGACTTCTCTCCTGGTCCAGCTTGGCTACTGGAATAGGGATTTTGATCGCTTTATTTTGCAATTTGATTGGAAATAGTAATCCGGAGGAAGATAGAGGTTGATTTTAACATAGATTGAAAATTAATGGTCAAATGGGAATTACAGTATCTTCGTCAAATGCGATTTACCATATCTTTTTATAATGTTACAGCCTCTCCAGTCTTACACTTTTTTTTTTTTAGGTACATCTCTCCGGTCTTAGAGCATCTCCAATGCTCAATGTTGTAGTATCAAAATACATTCCAAATCAACACATTTATTAATATTACAATTTTTCATCCTCCAATATACAATGTGATCACAAATATTGTGATGATGTGGACATAATTATTGTCTACAATGTAGAGAAGAATGTGGTTCATCCACATTCTCCTTCACACTCTAGTTGGCCAATGAAGAAAAGAGAGAGAATTACTATTACCATTTTTAAGATATTTAATTATTTGATTAATTTATTTAATTCATATTAAAATTTTAATATTTAGTAAGTAAATAATATTGTAATTTGACTACATTGTGCATTGAAGATGATTTTTTAATTTAATAGTTGTGAACTTAACATTTGTCCTACATGGTTCACAATCTACTTAATTTTTTGACATTTGTCAATATTTATCCTACTACAATATTAAAGCATTGGAGATGCTCTTACTCTANTTTCTTTATCGATCAGAACACACTCAAATCAAATGGGTTCATCATCACTGAATTCATCCATGTGGGCTCGAAGCTTGGACAAATCGACTATGCCCATCATTGTTCGACGAATTTCCCAACCGACATGTTTTCCGGTGGAAAGGCGAGTCATAACTCCCGTCACAAAGGTCGATGCCGCCCACAAAACTCACAATCCTTCTCTTATCCGATTGCCCGCTCGGCAAATCACTGACGACCACAACAATTCTCTGATGGTAACATGGTCGAAATCTGAAAGTGTACACGGACCAGGCCGTGATGTATATCAGGTGCTTAGCATTTGTGATGGCATAAAAAACGTCTTCCCAGCATCTGTGCGACTCATAGTACGTTCCCCCGAGGGATGAAGTTATCTGGAATGTGAGCGTCCTGGTATAAGGAGACACGATTATTTGTTCTCTGGGAGTAGAAAGTGTACAATACACCAGGGTATCTGGCACTCTTGATCCCGCGGTCCCAGTTGCGGTCATGAGAGACGTCCAATAACTGAAGCTTCACGTGGATCTTGGATTCTCTCTTATCGGGTTTTTGTTCTCGTCAAGTATCTCAACCCACCGGTCAATTTCTTCGGCGTCCACGAGCTCGTCGACAGGCACACAGGCCCTCTCGATTAGAGTGGCACCAATCGGGTTGTCATCCTTGACCGTGAATATGACGTTGGATGCATTGTGGGCACAGTAGATGTGGAAGCACGGTCTCCTCGGTATTGGCAATAATCCACAGACAAATACTCAAGCATGGTGTAACAAACGACATGTTCGCACAGAAAAAGGCTTGTGTCCTTTTATGTCCGGTGCGAAGAAAATGGTCACGCACGTGTTGTTTCCGAGGAAGGGGCTGGTTTTAGCACATGAGTTCATTTTGAATCATTGCATAATTGCTTGAACTTATTTCAGAAAGCACATTAATCTCTAAACTTGGGAACAGATTTCATCGGCAGATTTGCATCTTTATGAAAAATAAACAAATACGTTATGAGCATTTGTGACAAGAGATATCTTGTGCTTATCAGACTAATCCTATCAACAGTGTATTTCATATGGCAATATTTAATGGGTTATAAAAGATCTGTCTTTTTCATTTGTTCTTTTAGCTTTTTCTTGATTAATCGGATATTACCATTGTATAGGTGAATTGTGAATGAAGTCGTTTGGATTGATGTATTCTGAATGAATGGAAAACTGTATGTTGGAACATTTTATTGCTTTCTCGCTCGCTCGTGCTTGTAACACTTTATGGGGCAGTTGACAATTTTGAAATTAAGCATGTGGTATGCTGTTCAGAACATTAAAAAATAATTGAAAAAATAATAAAATGAAAAACAAATGAAAACATATAAAATAAAGCATGTGATATGTTGTGCTAGTATAAGAGAGGAGCTGTAATCGACAGCCCATCCGGAGAGAAGTAGACATAATTTACAAGCTACAACACAACAAATCATGAGATGTTTGGCAGCTAAAGCTTCGATGGAGTTGGTGCTAAAACAGAGGAAACTGCTAATATCTAAAGATGATCAGGAGGCATCAAATGCTCGGGCTGGCCCGGTGGCCACATACATTGCCGCTAGGAACAAAGGTCTGACCACTGGACGAGATGCTCCCTAGGCTAGGAACGACAGCTGAAAGAAACTTACAGGATAATCAATGAACCTAGACTAAGAATATTCTTCATTTAAATAAAAGACTAAATCAATTCATTCTCATTTCTTAATAACCATTTTGCCAGCACAGTTACACAAGATCTTATAACAAAACTAATCAACATGAAAAAAAAGACTACCGTCTAAAGAATATAAACTGATTGATTGCTAACATACTAACATAAACAAGTCATAAGTGCATAAACCAATATAATGGCACAACACATTCTTCAGATATACCAAAAATAAGACATAAAATTAAAAAGGCAAAAGTTGGGAAAAACTGAACAAGAAATAAACCAGAAATAAAACAAGACCTCATACATCCTTTATTCCAAGGCCTAGTAATCAAACAACCACCACCTTAGAGGCCTGTCGAAATATTATTATCCAAGACCGACAAGTCGGGGCATTTGCGCCTATCATGGCCAGTTCGATGACAGAAACTACATGTTCGGGAACTCTGCAACATAGATTTTTCTTTTCCTGATTTTAGACGCTTGCCACAACCTTTTGTACGTACAGGCTCAGGGTCGCTTACTCGAACAACCTCATCCCGACTTTCTATTCTGCTCGAAGGTTTAATTATGCATTCTTCTACAATAATTCCACCTATCTCAATCTTCAAAACTTTGAATTTTTCCATAAGCACTTTGCTCCTGGCCTCTGTCAATGATGCTTCATCTATGAGCTCCCGTGCTAATTGCATCAATGTCCCGCGTCTACCTAGGATAGACTGGCCTGCTATAAGATTATGTGACGTTGCATAAATAAGGTTGTTCTTTGCATTCTTTGTCCATCGTTCTTTAATGTACTTTTTCGGTACGAGCATCACTTGTTCGACCCTCATCCAACATAGCATGTGTCGGCAAAGATATCCTTCAAACTCAAAGTGTTTACAACTACAAGTTATAAGATCCTCAGACACATGACATATTAAATGACGCCGACGTTGATTTCTCTCTTCCATATCAAACCGCCAAACCTCATAAATGCGGCTTTCGCTTGTGCTCGTCATCATTTTGCATATGTAGCTGGAACTCTTCTCAAATTCAGCCTGAAACAATAAAAATATGGTTTTCGTGTAGATCTCAGCCATTTGCTTTTCAACTGCAAATGTGATCCTCGGTTTCTCATGAAAATTGACATGGCCAGCCATCAACTCTTCATGTCGTTGGTGTGCAATAGCCCTGCTAAAACGTGTGAAAAAGTCATTCAATGAGCATTTCTTGTCTAGGTACCTCTTGAAGAACGCATGATTGCTCTCAACACGCTGGCTACTTGACATACCAGCAGAGAAGGCATGTTTTATATAAGCCGGAACCCAACGATGTCGAACTTCATACATTTTGGATAACCAATCATTAGCACTCAACTGAGAATCATTCATCAATGAATTCCACCTGCACTCAAACCCGGTCGGACTCTCCGAATCATTAATAATTTCTGATAAACTATGGTGATGCAACTTATGAACAATGGGACCGAGTTTCTCTAAGAACTTGTTTAGTATATGCCAAATACAATACCTATGAGTAGTATTTAGAAATACCTCACTCACAGCAAGAGATATAGCAGCGTCTTGATCAGTTGTAATGATCATTGGATGAGGTTGGTTGGGCATTGCTTCTAGGAATTTAGTGAATAACCACACAAAAGACTCATTCTTCTCTTCACTAAACAACCCGACCCCAAATACAGTTGTCTGTCTATAATGATTAACACCAACAAAGGGTGCAAACACCATTCCGTACTTGTTTGTGTTATACGTAGTATCAAAGACAACTGCATCACCAAACAATGCATACGAGTTTCTTGAGTCGCTATCAGCCCAAAAGCACCTCATGAAAATTCCCTCACCATTTGTCTCATAAGCGTAAAAAAAAATCTCGTTCCTTTCCTTTTCCATTTCAATTGTTGAATCAATGTGCGCGCATCATGTTTATTTAATTCAGCCTTATTCGCAGCTTCTTCATTCCTGATATCCTTCTCCAAACATCCCATCATGGACGGACCCCCAGCATCAATCTCAAACAACCTAACTTGTTGGTAGGTCGGAATGTTTGCCTCTCTATACTCTTGCATTAGTGCTCTTTTCGTAGCCGACGCACCACGATGAGATCTAAGCAAATGAACCTTCCTAGGGGTAACCAGTGGATGATTATGTTGTTCTATGAAATACTTCACAACCCAAACCTCTTTGACTCTGCAAACACTCATCCGAGCTAGACAACCACATCTCGTCTCTCCCCTTTACCTTTCTCCTGTTCGAACCTCAGCATATTTGCGTTTATTTTTGTAGAATTCATTTGTTTTTCCTTCCTTCGAGCAAGTGAACATCTTCCACACAAATGCATTGGTTTGTTTATTTTTTTTGCAATTTTGAGTACGAGTGCTAAAGTCTGTTTCTTTGGCATACGTATTGTAGAAATCACGAGCCTCTTCCCACGTCTGAAATTCCAAACCTTCATGGGGCACCTTGGCCTGATCGACTTGAGTAGTAAACTCTTGGTCGTTTTGTTCGACCTACATTCCTATAGAAAATAACAATAATCCATTTATTCTAGCGATGGTTTTCAATCCATTCATTTAACATGTTTATTTTACAAAAACTCTTACATTAGCAAAAAAAACCCTTAGAAATAATATAAATCTTACCAATAGATCGCGAGTGAGTTCTTCGTTCGCCTATGTTCACTCTTTCACCGTTGTGTATAATTGAGAAGATTTCTTGAATAAGTAGTGATTAACTGAGAAAAGATCTTTTGAAGAAGAAGACGGATGGAAGATAAAAAGATACGGCGGTCAGAAAAGAACGGAGAGAAAATATTTCTCTTTAAATTATTATTAACAAAGGAGAGAGAAAATAATTATCAATTAATGTAACTTAATTCCACTTAGATGCCATGTAGGCAACTGGTTTGTGTTAAGAAATCAGTGGTTGGTTTTTTAGAAAATTCGATAGTTGTGTTACGTTATATTAAGATCGTGCATCCTAAATTGAATTTGCTATAACTTGCATTAATGGTCGTCGGTTGTGCATGATGATTTGGTACTAGAAAGTTAGAGGCTTTTGTAATTTCTTATTGCTTGTGAATATAAGGGGATGCTTGGATATAATTTTTTTTTATTTGATTGAATTTTTTGTTTGGCTTGGTTAATTTTGAAAAATGTGGTATGGTTAGTTGTTAGTGGGTATACAATAATTAAAGTTGATTTCATGTAAAAGTAGGAGAGAGATGATTTTAAATAATGATTAGTTATTACTATGTGAGTGGGTGAATAGTGAATTAAAATTGATGTGATGTGTAAGAATGATTGGTTGATATTATTTAATTATATTGATAATATTGATGATAGTGGGTTGAGTTAAACTTCAGTTAAAAAAAAAAGGTTGAGTTAAAAATATTTGAATTTTTTGAGTAGATTTAGCATCCTCTAGAGCACGTTTGTTTAAGAAGACCGGATTAGATAATTTTTATCTAGATGTCCAAGATTGGGGTGTAGAGATATTTTTATATTTATGTTTGTTGTATTTGATTTACTCAAGATAAGATTATCTTTATAATATGTTTTTTGTGTTTGTTTCCATGGATACAGAATATGATTGATGAACATTTACAAGTTTACCCCTAATACTAAAATACATTATTTATTTTTCCCTTCACGTCAACCTCATTACTTGCCTTCCACCATTCACACTCTACACAAATTATTGTGCCAAAATTATCTACCCAAACACGTCCAGCGTCCTTGGCGATTTGTGCCCTCAACATAATTTAGCTTCAGTTTGAGATGAGAATTAACAATAAAATATCAAAACCTCATTCAATACACAATTAAAATTTTGATGCTCCATGAAGGCAATATCAAATTTGAAGCTGCAGCTCTTCACAACCAAATTTGAAGAACAAATCCAAGTTGTAATTGACCATATGCAAGCAGAAAGACAGAATGGGTTTTGGAGTTTCTTAGACAAAGCAAACCAGAAGAATAAATCCGTTGCGGGTCGGCATTTTTGGATTTCTAAAATAGAATAAAAACCTAGTTACTGACAAAAAATCTCTGATTATTTGTGGAACAAAAAATTAAGAGAAAATTTGTGGTTTGTTACTCACAATCTCAAAGCAAATGGAAGAATTATTTCAATTTTTCTTTTCCCTTTCTTTTTGCGGTCGCCGCCTCCTGGAGTTGCAGAGAGGAGGAATGTCCAATTTTGGGGACAAAACTTTGAAACAGCGAGGACAATGCTGTAATTTGACACAATAATCTAGAGTAGATAATTTTTATCTTACCTTTCCCCCCATGATCATTTTATCTTGCATATTCAGGATTTCTTAGAATTTAATCTCGGGCCTAAAAATTATCTCGGGCTTTTATCATGGTTAACAAACAACAGATTAGGCCATGATAAATGGCTTTATCTTATCTCATCCTTCCAAACAAATGGGCTGCACGTCCGTCTATGCGTCCCGGCTCCCGACTGCTTCTACATGGGTGTTGCGCGCACCGGTTGCTGCTGTTCAAGTGTCGGTACTGCGTCGCGGCTGGTCACTACCCCGCGTCTCTGTGGCTGGTTGTCCCGTCTCTTTGATACAAGCACGTCGACCTCTGTTAAGCATTCTTGAGATGACGGCCCTCGTTCTCATCATTCCCGTTCGCTTCAAATATGTCCTTGTCTTTAAGGCAAAGCCCGAAATTTTCAATATTGAGTCAAACAACATTCTTTTAAGAGTTTCAGCGATGCTATGTTTTTGTTGAAAGGCCACAACTATCATTTGTCCTCCCAGATTTCATGAGCTGCTGCTAGGTCCTCCTGCAAGCTTGAGAAGTGTTAGTTTGGTTAAGAATGTCGACTCATGTGTGTTCGTCCCATTTTTGTGTCATTATTTCATGTTTATTTTTTTGTGTTTTCCCCATTTGTAGGTTTTTCGTGGTTTATTTGGTCCATTTCGTTCGTTTTGTGTTTTTCTCCTTAGTTTCTTCTTGTGTGTCTTTTTGCCGTGTTTTGCTTCGTGTTTTTCCTTGTTTTTGTGTTTTCAGGAGATAGGTTGTGCCGGTCGAGGTTGGGACTGCTTGAGCCGAGGCTGTGATATCAAGAATACCCGTTGCCGAGCCCAGAAGACTCAAGGAAGGACTGAAAAAACGGACAGAAACGGTTCCCAGAAAACTTCGCGACTTGCGAGTCGTCTCGCGACTCGGGTCGCGACCCGTGGGAAAAACTGAGGCTTGATGTGCAGTTCACGAGACGGAGTCGCGACTCGCGAGTTGAGGTCTCGACTCGTGACTTAGGTCGTGACCAGCCCCAGAAGTTTTTTGGCCCCAGCTTTCTCCCGACACGGTGTGGGATTCCCAGGGCATGGCTAATAGCCTCAGCAGGGACGGTGCCGTCGCTGTGATGCACAAATTTTTGTGCTATGGTGTGTTCGGGAAGAAGGAAGCCAACAAGGTCACTCAGATTGACCTCGCCCGGCTGTGGGCTATGCTCGGGAGGAAGCGCCGTGATCTGTTGGATATTTTTAAGGATGAGTGTTGGGCCATCATTCTGAACAAGCGAGCGGCGGCCTGCTTTGGTCATATAGTGACCGCTTTAGCTTTGCACTTCAAGGTCGACCCGGCGGCGTCTAGCAGCCTTCCTTCTAGTATGGCGGTTCTTTGACTACTACGAGCTCAGTCATGCGGGCCTCCTCCTTGATCGCCTCACCTTTGAGGTCTATACGAAGCGCCCGGCCTACAGCACCTATATAAAGAAGGTGGCAGCGGCCGCCTCCGCTGCTCAGGCAGGATCGTCTCGTCCTCGGCAAGAGACCGAGGATACCCACGAGACGGAGGCGATAGAGCACGATCAGGCTCTTATTGACGAGGACCATCGCCTTCCGCCTTCCCGGAGGCTGATTCTCGGGAGCCACGGCCCACACGTTCGCATCAGCGCCCAGCAGAGCCATCTGCACCACCCGCTCGGTGGTCCCAGCCTCCTCCGTGGTGGACGGCTTACGAGGACTGCTATGATCGGGACATGCAGGACATGAATGCCCACTTTCAGGCTATTGAGTTATGGCAGACTCAGTGGGACGCGCGGTTCGCATAGTGGAGCTCCGGCACCGACCCACCCTATCCTCCTCCTCCTCCTCCTCATGGACCACAGTGACTTGTCACTGTGTTGGTTAGCTTTTCTTTTTCTTTTCTCTTTCTTATGTTTCTTTTTTTGTATTTTCTCTTTGTTGTGTCGTGTCGGTTGATTAGGTAGTACACCTTCCTTACACTGCGGATCGACAATGGGGACATTGTCTGATTTTAAGTGTTGGGGGTTTATGTGGCTATTTGGTTGACCAGGTCTAGTTTCTTTTGTTTTAGGATGTGTCTTATTTCTTTCTTTTGCTTGTGGACCGGTCTTGCGTAGGTCTTATTTGTTTTGGAGTCTGTACTTGGAAAATTCATGATGAGTGGAGACGTTTTTAATGAATTCGATGAGTTGTGATGATGGTATTATATGGCATAGCGTGATGAAATGCTTGGTTAATGGCTTTGATTGACATTCATATATTTGCCTAGTGAGGTTTGAGCCTTATTTCTTTCTTGAGATACATTGGTCGTGCTCTTGTTTAATTAGAACTTGCCCTGAGTCTGCATCGAAATGAATCAATTTAGGTTGTGAACTGTGAATATGATTAAGGCATTCTTTTTATGTATTTTTCTATCCTTGTTTTTTCTGCAGTTATTCCCTAGTTGCCCTTTTGAGCCTAATTGTTTTTTTATATATATAACCTCGTGATGATGACATTGTTGAGTCTTGGGTTGAGAATGAGAGGGGATAATTGTGGAGTTCTGTTTATAGTTTCAGAAAAAAAAATGTAGCCGAATGGATTGTAAATGTCCAAAGAGGTTGACAAAAAAAAAAAAACAAAAAAGAAAAAAAAAAGAGCACAACAAATTACGTTGGGCGAAACGTGTGTTTTTAGGAGAAGTGTGGGGGAAGATCCGGTTTGTTTGAGTAACCAGTTGAGCTTGCATTCATGGGTTAGGAGTTTGAGTTGTATTCAAGCCACTTAGCCTATATTTATCCTACATGTCCAAAGAGCCTACGTTACAACCCTGAAAGACTTTTTGATTCACTAGTCTCGATTTTGATTGGTTTGGAGTAGAAGTTAGACAATGGACAAGCTTATGATTGAACTTGTTGTCGACCAATTTGAGTGCACCCATATCTTTATTTGTATAAGAAAGTGAGTGAGGCACACATATACATTCCCATAATTGAGAGGACGTTATATTAAAGTTTAGCGATCAAGCATGTAGTCGTGTTATGTTCGTATGTGTCATTTGAATGCTCATTGTTGAAGTTGAACGTGTTGAGACTTATCTTGTTATCGACTGATGTCCAGGCTCGCTTTTGTTTTGTGTCTCCTTTTTTCTTTTCTTTTCTTCTTGTTCGGGACGAACAAAGGTCTTAGTGTGGGGGAGTTGTTTGTCCCATTTTTGTGTCTTTATGTCATGTTTATTTTCTTTTTGTTTTCCCCCATTTGTAGGTTTTTTGTGGTTTATTTGGTCCATTTCGTTCGTTTTGTGTTTTTCTCCTTAGTTTCTTCTTGTGCGTCTTTTTGCCGTGTTTTGCTTCGTGTTTTTCCTTGTTTTTGTGTTTTCAAGAGATAGGTTGTACCGGTCTAGGTTGGGACTGCTTGAGCCGAGGCTGTGATATCGAGAATACCCGTTGCCGAGTCCAGAAGACTCGAGGAAGGACTGAAAAAACAGACAGAAACGCGTTCCCAGAAAACTTCGCGACTCGCGACTCGCGAACATGTTCGCGACCCGCGGGAAAAACTGAGGCTTGATGTGCAGTTCACGAGACGGAGTCGCGACTCGCGAGTTGAGGTCTCGACTCGCGAGATGTTGTCGCGAACAGCCCCAAAAGTTTAACATTTTGACGACGCGCGACTCGCGACTGAGGGAAAGACTATCTCGCAACTCGCGACTTATCCGGCGCGAATTTCGAGGACAGAATTTTTAGAGCAGATTTCGATCCTAGGGTTTATTATTCACTTCCAGACTTTTTTTTTACGTTCTTTCTCTAGAGAAACTCATTCCTTTTCATACTTTTGCACTTTGGATTTATTTTGGAAATTGAAAACTCCTTTTCTCTGCTTTGGATTTGGATGCACTTGGATTTGACATTGGATTCTTATCATTAATCATAAGTTATTTTTCTCAATTGTTTTATTGATGATGATGGCTTGGGTTTGTATGAATTTTGATGTTGAATTCCATATGAGTAGCTAAATCCATTCGCTAGGGATAGGGGATTATTGATTAGGCTCGATAATGATTGAATGCTTTTGATTGTTCATGTCTATTCGAGTTGTGTGAATTATAGGGTAAGTAGATTGATCACCTTTCTAACCTAGATAATCAACGTGTAGAACCGAAAGGGGAGACGTTGGTCGAATTAGGCTCGTTTAGAATAGATTTGTTCGAAAACGTATTATCTATGTGTTGTTGGAATTGATAGTTGATCGTTTACATTGACTCTCTTGTTACGAGGAGTTATTGAGAGTGAACCTCTGAACGAGAAACCATTCAAGTCCTTTAACCGAGCAATTGATTACCGGTAATTGTGATAGAACCGAAAGCAATTATCCCCGATTCCCTAGCTCTTTAATCATTTAGTGAATTTGTTCGCCATTTAAATTGCGTTTAATCTAGTTTTAGTATCCTTAGTTGATAATAGAAAACCCCAAAATACTGAACTAGAATGTTTAGGAATTTGTTTTCTCTTTTTCGTGATTGAATAAAGGCATAAGAATATCCGGCTAACATTCCTTGCGATACGACCCGGGGAATGAATCTTTCGATTCTACTCCGGTAAAAATACTGACAACAATGTGCAACTAGAAAAACTTAACGAAGTTAACCCTCTTGCAGCAGAATTTATTGATAGCATCTGAGGACTTACGTATCAAAATTGTCAACTCTGAGACGCTGAAATTTCCACTTATGGAGATTGTCTGTCTCGTCGGGCTACTCGTTGATCGCCGAGGAAAATCATCGAGCGTCGTCGAGGAGAGACGAGGGGCTGCAGGCATCGCGTTGTCGTGCGCAGTGTCGCGCGGACACAGGCTGTGGGTAGCCGGGTGGCTACGCCTCTCGTCGTCGGGGTGCACCTCATCCGCAGTGGTCGCCAGTGGCGGTGCACGTCGAGTTTGGTGGTCGTCGGACAACTTACGGGGTTGTATATATATTTGTCGGGATAACAAAATATAAAACCTTTTGATTCCATGGAATTTGGTGGTCGCCGGTGGAGGTGCACGTCGAGTTTGCCTTGTCAGACGACCTAATCATACGATCAACTCGGCTCCCCTTGAGCTAGATTGTCTACTTATTGTGCTCGTGCATTATGTCCTCATATCGATACATCGACCTATATACCTCCAGATCGAGTTTATACTATGCCATTCGAGGGCCATAACTCGACCTGTTGGCGAGCTTCCTTTCCTCCCTTGTGCAACTTCACGATAATTTACTGTACCATCCGTGACAGATTTATTTTATTTTTTATGCACTGATTATCTTAGTGTTGATTGTATCCTGCACTACTAATCGTTGATCTTTATTTTAAATACACTATTATGATACCTAAAAGAAAATGTAATTGTTACCAAGTGAAAACTAAAAATACAGATTTCGATCATGTATTTTTGTTAAAAATGTGAAATACTGAAACGTGGTGCAATAACATTATCGTGGAATAAATTGGTGTCAAATATTTTGAGGTTGTGATAGAAATGGAAGCAAAAGAAACATGTAACTAAATAACTTCCAGCAATTTTTAAGTGAGTAGAGATTGTAAGAACAATTGGTATATACATACATTATATCTCATTTCAATGCTATTCATAAATTAACAATGAATACTATCACATTTAAGATGTTAGTGTAAGCCGATGCACTAGTTGTCTGGGCAAACAAAAACTCTTAGCTAGGGTTTATTAACAAGTTAAGGCTTCCAGCATTCAAGTGAGCACAAGACATGCTAGAAAAATTTAAAGAGAAAATCATAGCTAGAGAGCATATATAATACATTCATATTTGCATGCATTTTGCTGTAGTTTGTTGATAAGTGTCCCTAATCTCCCTTCCAACTCAAAAGCCATATTTCCTTCGTTCAAACATCTCATTGCAAGAGTCAAAATGACATATATGAGACGGTATTTTCAAAACCCAAAGACAAAGCAATTGGAATAGCATGGAAGACATAAAGCACTTTCTTCAACTCGAAAAGGCTGCCTGAATGGATTTATCTGAATCTGCATAAAGACATAACAATCCCCAGAAATTTCACGATTGCATTAGTAGTTGTGAATAAGTTTCAATAGATGGAGATTTGACCTAATAGCAAGTTCCATTTCCAAGTTTAGTTATCCCACTCATTACGAATTTTTTTCATGGGTTTGCATGTTATTACTCAGTCGGTGGCAATATTTAGTAATTCTGAAAGATAACAAGAATACTATGATCGGGCTAAATCACAATGGAGGAATTCGTAATTAATAATAATTAGTGGGGAGAAACACCTGAATCTTCAGAGCAGTGCCTGTGGTTGAGCTAATACAAGAAGCAGCCAGATGAGAAGCTTCCTCACAGTAATCGGATAAAACTAAAGGAACATGCATCTGCTTTATTACTTCCTACGTGAAATGTGACAAGCCAAGAACACAGACATAAGACATTTACCGCTAAACATCAATTTTGCATAAGCTGAAAAGGCTTCAGATACTCACAAGAGTTGGTACCCAGCTAGTGTATGCGGCAATACCAGCATTAGGAGCCAAGATAATATGAGGCAAAGAATCCTGCAAGTCGAACCAAATTCTCATGACAAAACTTGCAAAATAATGTGCAGCGTGTGAGTTACCAGGGATCTGAATGCTTTTGACAACCTTCAGTAATTTTCCGTAACAGTCATGATAAAAACCTGCATGAAGCTGTAGTTTAACTGGGTATGAACAGCAACTTGTTATTATCCTCTCTTTCTGATATTCAACAGGATGTTTACACCCACAGTCCATCTCGTTACACTGAATGTAGGAATTCAGATCAATTCTTTCACCATCCCTAGCATGCAAATGTGGAATGATTCGGATGAATGACAGATGGAATCAAGTGAAGTAAGCAAACTTTGCAAAACAATGTTTTAAGAAAAACTGAAAGCCATATTCATGTCAGGACTTGTACTGTTGGTGTAACCTGAATTGAGGAATAGCAGGTCCAATAAGGTCTATGTGGATTTTTACTCCAGGAAAAAGAGCTTGGAGTTCTCCAAAAACTGCCAGTTGATGAAGTTCTTTTTCTGGTCCTTCAAGAGTGTAGTTCGTGCATCAAGTTAGAGACGCAGAAGCATATTTATCAGTGGGTAAGGTGATCAATGATCAGAGATGTAAAACAGCGTAAAAAAATGATGTATCTGTTCGCAGAAGATAATAAGATCAAGAGACTTCAGATTTTTAATACCAAACAGAAGATTAAGAAAATAATAATAACAATAACCATTAACTTAATCACATTACAAAGTATACTTCCATTGGTTTAGCCAATTACAATTCTCAACACACTGAAGGTCAAACAATTTCATACAGTTCCCCTTCAGCTTGCATTAAAAATAAACCCTAAAGTGAGCGGAGACAACTTTCTCATCCAATATAAAGTTCTAAGAAACTCATACACGGACAACTCGTAAGAGTCTCCATAATTGTGACCAATGGTTCACCAGCTCAAAGTTTCTTAATGAAATCCAAAGTGCATATTAGCTCAACACGTTGTATAACTATCGTGACTGACCTAATTGAATAACCTCATCCGGACATTTTACAACACAGTAATCACATAGAAGAAAAGAAATTTAAGGAATAAAATTCCAGTTAAAATACAACTACAAAGACAAGATACCTAAGTAATGTATCCGCAGCTCATTAGTGATTTGAGGAAGCAAGCTTTCACGAGTTGCAAGCTGAATCGCCCAATATATAGTAAGCGGCTGAAATATATATATATATATATATATATATATATATATATATATATATATATATATATATATATATATATATATATATATATATATATATATATATATATATATATATATATATATATATATATATATATATATATATATATATATATATATATATATATATATATATATATATATATATATATATATATATATATATATATATATATATATATATATATATATATATATATATATATATATATATATATATATATATATATATATATATATATATATATATATATATATATATATATATATATATATATATATATATATATATATATATATATATATATATATATATATATATATATATATATATATATATATATATATATATATATATATATATATATATATATATATATATATATATATATATATATATATATATATATATATATATATATATATATATATATATATATATATATATATATATATATAATAAAAAGAGAAAAAAGGCCACCAGATTCAGGCTCAATATCTACTTATTTACGATAAGACAAAGCACAATAAAAAAACTGGGAGGCCTATAAGTAATAGAACACATAGATATCCACACAAACTATCTCATACAGGCTAATAGCAGCCATTTCAAATAACATACCCAGTGAAGAAGTAAGGCTGCAGGACTATTAAGAGGAATGCACCGCCATTCATAATATTCTTTCCAACTACATAGGCATTTAGGTACTGAAGACGAAGGTCCTGGATGCATTTAGCTTTTAGATATCATCATTAGGCATAAGTATTTCATATATAATCGGAAACAAAAGTACCTTTACAAGGACATAACTCGCTCGGAAGATTCCAACAAGTGATCAACCTGCAAAAGATATCACAGAAATGGCAGTCACTTATTAGTGAGCATAAATGATATTCTCCAATTAACCAACGGTGGCCTTAAAACATGTTCAAATAAAAACAGAACAAACTTTGGACACATGTGAAATACCTTGAATTATCATAAGTAATATCTGAGACTCCACAACTACATTCATACATCCACATTCCTAGACAATGAATTTTGTGCCCTGTTAAAAAGGAACATCGTGTCTCCTACAATCAACAGTAACTACTCTCAAATCTATTCAGTAACAAAAAATAGCTCAACTAAACCTCAGCTGAAACCTAAAACAAAGTATAAATAAGCAAACCACTTCCACCTGAATAATTTCTGGAGTGAATGTGAAAGGAAAACTATTCAGCACATCAATGCGCTTTATCTGTTGTTCCAACCTCTCGCACTCTCTTCTGTGCACACTTTTGTGTGAAACCTTTTCAGTGGTAAAAAGACGAGAATTGGGCAAGAGCTCGAGAACAAACCGCATAATATATGATAAGTTTTCACACGAACCACGGGAAAAAACACTAATAAAAACAGAAAGAACCTGGTGTGCGAGAGAGCAGTAGGCGACGGCTTGGCAACGGTGGCAGCGTCTGGTGGGAGGGCCGCAGCACGGCGTACGGCTTCCCTTTACAGCGCACTCCATTTTTCACCAATGAAGAACGTAAGGTATGGTTAGATTACCCAAATTTTAGTAATACGGTGCGTTTGATTGCCCGTAATTTTTTTTTTATTTTTTATTTTCGAAACGATAGATTTTATAACTAGAACACATAATTACAACAGGTTCAGTAACCGAAAGGGGAGACCTACCAAAGATAGCCTAAATTCCACAAGACAACACTACAAACACACAAAGACTCCCCAACGGAAGTGAAGTGAATAAGATTTCACTCGGGCTCCTTCGACTCGAACGGCCACCGGACCTGCAAGAACCCAACGCTGGGAGGGGTCCCGGCGTCGGGCCTCCGACGCTCAAGTCAGAATCACTCCAAATCTGAAGAGTATAATTATGAATGTAGAGAGAGTGAGTGAATGGGATACCTTAGCCCCCTTTTATAAGGGGAGTGTACCTTATGGCCCAAGTTGGGCTTGCCCAATAGCCTCATGCCACGTGCCCTAGCCATATGTAGGCTTATTCTTCAATATATTCCCTTTTTATCCATTAAAATCGGTCCAGTATAATATCCTATATTATTTAGTCCCCCCCACTCTGGTCGAGTCTGAATGACTCGATCTAAGAGTGAAATTTCTCTTCGGGCTGTTTCTGTTAACCTGCCATTGAGCTTATAATTTGAATAAATTCTCGACCACCAAATAGTCACCAAACCTCCAAATGAGCATCGGGACCCCCAATGAACACCGAATGACCACTAAGGTCAAAAACTGAAAGACCCGCCACTGGGGTCGAATACTGAAAGCTGATCGACCACTAAGGTCGAAAACCGAGTGACCCACCACTGGGGTCGAATACCGAAAGCTGATCGACCACCGAGGTCGAAAACCGAGTGACCCGCCACTGGGGTCGAATACCGAAAGCTGATCGACCACTGAGGTCGGAAACCGAGTGACCCACCACTGGGGTCGAATACCGAAAGCTGATCGACCACTGAGGTCGAAAACCGAGTGACCCGCCACTGGGATCGAATACCGAAAGTTGATCGACCATCGAGGTCGAAAACCGAGTGACCCGCCACTGAGGTCGAAAAACAAGAACTGAATGACCGCTCCCCAAAATCTTGAATTTGGAAATTTGAACTTATGTATGTTGTATTTCGATCACCATGTTCGAACTCTCTTAGACCACCTCGTCCTATCGCCCCCCCAGTTCAAAATTCAAAATTCAAGCATGTTGTATATTCTCTCAAAATCCGAATGACGTTCGTGAACTATTCTGAATGAACTCCCTCGACATGGCACCAAGGTCGAAAAATAAATTCGACGAAAACAAGACTCAAATAAAGATAATCGACCTGCCACTGAGGTCTGCTCGAACTATACGTAATGAACTCCATCTCCCTTCTTTTGAAGTCGAAAAATAAATTCGACGAAACCGAGAATCAAATAAAGATAATCGACCTGCCACTGAGGTCTGCTCGAGCTATCCGTGTCTTTACCGTCCCAACGCTAGGAACGACCACCCAGCCCGGAGGCCTTAATCAAGGTGGATTTTGGTCTTCGAACACATGTCCACCCTCGAAGGAGTGGTCGCTACATGTGACCACCCAGCCCGGAGGCCTTAGTCATGGTGGATTTTGGTCTTCGAACACATGTCCACCCTCGAAGGAGTGGTCGTTACATGTGACCACCCAGCCCGGAGGCCTTAGTCATGGTGGATTTTGGTCTTCGAACACATGTCCACCCTCGAAGGAGTGGTCGTTACATGTGACCACCCAGCCCGGAGGCCTTAGTCATGGTGGATTTTGGTCTTCGAACACATGTCCACCCTCGAAGGAGTGGTTGTTACAAGTGACCACCCAGCCCGGAGGCCTTAGTCATGGTGGATTTTTTTCTTCGAACTGCTCGAACACTTCAACCAGGCACTGAGGTCGACAAGGAAACACACCAAAGACCACGAGAAAGAATAGTAATTGATCATTTTCGTTAGTCTCATCCAATGCATAGTTATATCGAACAAGATATAAAAATAAAAAGAATCAAGCATTTTTTCGACCTCCCTTTCATGTCTGTACACGACGACCTGAGTTGTTGTTTGCTCCATGCTTCCCACTCCTCACCATAGCTAATATTCAGGTCACCTGCTCATGCATTTTCCTCGAATAATTCAACAGATTCCATTAGTTGCATTTTATCTATATCATCTAATTTGCAATCCCGATAGCAATAATAACAAAAGACGAATGAATCAAAGCAATCATATTGGTCCATATGCTTTTATACCACCACAATCTACATGCAAGTCTCTTTACCACGATATGAACTCACATAAACACCCATTCAAATGTATAGTCGACCAGAATTTCGCATAAACACCTATTCAAATGTATAGTCGACAAGAATTTCGCAAAACCATGAATTTAACAAACAATTACAATAAACCATACTCTGCAGCTACAAACGATCATCAAGCGAATGCACCAAACAAAAATTCAAATGAGTTACTCCCAATACCGAGCTCCTTAGTCATGACGACTCGAAACTGGCCAGCCCGAAGGCCTTAGTCGTGCCAGGTTTTGTTAGTCACCCAAGTAATAATTGCAGACATATCCACATACACCACAATTTCAGCGACATTTCACCCAAAATATTCAGACAATGAACATTTTTCCCGAAAAAGAATGCTAAGAGACTCCATATGTCACAAAATAGTGCCAGTCGATCTTGACCATTGACAAGAGTTGAGATTAATTTTATACCTGAGGGTGGAAAATGCCACTCCCAATTATCCTACCTCTCCAAAAGAGAATGATTTCTGCCTCTGAAATTGCCACCTGCGATCGGCACCATCCATACTCATCCCTCCTTATCGCTCTGCTTTGATGGATCCATGCTCGCTCATTTTGTCCTCGAAACTCCACAACTTGTCCACCATAGCTTGTCAAGACTCGGGTTATTTCGATGTTTCCTCGACAAGAATTCAAAGAGATATCGTTATCCATATTATATTCACGTCATCCATTTTGTAATTCACCACGCAAGAAAAATAAGAGATCAAATACAATCATCACTATTTCCTCGATTTAAGATATGCTCGAGTAATGACATGCTTAAAAATTGTGAATAATCAATTCGAACAAAATTCCACATTTTCACCTAAAAATCCAAATGAGAGGCTCCGAATATATCAACATATCAAATCATATAATGTTAATCCATCTCCTCGTACTCACCGATAAAAATTTATAAGTGCACCAAATACACATCAAGCATTATCACGGAATATCTACAACTCGAAATCACAACCCACGGTTGTTTTCCATCAAATAAGTTCTCCGCGAATAAATCCAATAATATCTCTACAAATAAGTCAAGCAATATCTCCACAAGCAAATCAAATAATTACGCGATTGAGTCGGATATCACCACGAAAAAATCAAATAATTCCACAATCGAATCCAATGCCAGCACGAACCAATCCAATATCTTAGGGAATAAATCACATAATTCTACACGAATACTCCAAATAATATCTCCTCGACCAAATCAAATAACACCACAAACAAGTCAAATAATACTCCTCGATAAACCAACTAATGCTCCTTAGATAAATCAAATAGCCTCCACGAATAAATCATATAATATTTTTTCATATGAATCAAATAATATCTCCAATTTTCACCAATTAATTCCCATGAGTAAATCAAATATTTTCACGGATAGACCAAATAATCTCCTCGAATACTTTCCACGAATATAATAAATAATATCTCGAATAACTCACATGATCTCCTCGAGTAAATCAAATAATATCTCCACGATCCAATTAAATATATTCACGAATAAATCAAATAATATCTCCTCGAGCAAGTCACCTCAAATAAGTCAAATAATCTCCATGAATAAATCATATAAGTTTCACGTATAAGTCAAATAATGTTACACAAATAATCCAATGAACTCCATGTATAAGGCTAATAATTTCCACGAATATATCAAATATTTACTCCAATTTCACCAATTTAAAAAAAAAAATCCCTCGAGTCCATAATTAAATGAACGTCATACCTTCACCACGACAAAATTACTTCGATTTACCTTCCAAAATAGTATTGAGCTCGAATCGGGGCTGCTGGACAATTCTGGGCTGCATGGGAGGAGTTTGGACTCCATTTGGGACACTTACAGGGCATTGGGCCGCTAAAAAACCGCAATTGGGCCGGACATAGGGCAGCTTTTGGGACTTGGGTTGAGAGGCAGCTGGGCGCGGGCCAAAAGAGGGCCAAACGCAGGCTGAAATTGGCTTCCACGCGGGCTGGGGCTGTTCTGGGGCATGGGCTGAGCGCGGGCCGAGAGCGGGCTTCGCGGGCCAGACTGTCTGCGAGGATCGGGCCGCGCGAGCTGGACGCGGCCCGCGAGCTGGAGCAGCTCTCCCATGGGTTTTGGGCCTGTTCCTATGGGCCGCGCGACGTCTAACGGGCTTCCTACTTTGGGCCGCACGATGGGCCACCACTGTTTCTGGATGCGGGCTGCACGGATGCCTTGGGCTTCCACACGCGCCGGACTGGAGCTGCGCTGGGCCCACGACGGGCTGCTCGCAGACTGCCGACTGAGCGCTCGGTCACGCCAGGCCTCGGCGAAAATAGCCGAAAAAAAACTGCCGGAAAGACGTCCTTAGTTCCGGCTAAGAAACCCTGCCACACGTGCGTCTCGACGGGGTTAATCCGATTGTGTCCTAGATTCAAAGTGATTCGCCGGAATTCGACGGGAAAAGGGAGAGGATGACCGGATTTTGACTGAATTTCTTCTAGATCCAAAGATTTTGACTGGCCAAATTGACGGTCCTTCGATTGGAATTTTTGTTTGATATTTTAAGGGTGGAACAAGCACGAGCAAAGCTTCGTGATGACGTAAATATTATTCAGATCGGACCACTTTGGTCGGCATCCGGCGGCGGCGTCCGGCGGCGGCGGAGGCGGCGTCCGGCAAGGGTTGATATTTGGAGATTCGCCTCGTCGAGAGGATTCCGGTGGTACCCTCGGATTTTTCATAGCTATCACGGATCGCCGACAAAATGTATTCGAAGGTCGATTTTGACCAAAATTTCTTAGATCTGGAAAGTTTGACCGGCCAAATTGACGGCCTTCCCGGAAGAATTTTCGCATGAAAATTTAAGGAGAGATTCACCTCGAAGAGATCTATCCAATGACGTAAAGAATTTTCTGATCGGAGCACGTTTTTCGACGGCCGACGGCGAGGGTGGCGGCCGGCGGTGGCGGTGGTGGCGGCGGCCGGTGGAGAAGAAGGAGTTTGTTAGAAGATTTCTCGAATTTTTCGGTCGGAACTCCGTTTGACTTTTTTAACGGGTCCCACAGACGGCGCCAATGAAGTGAATAAGATTTCACTCGGGCTCCTTCGACTCGAACGGCCACCGGACCTGCAAGAACCCAACGCCGGGAGGGGTCCCGGCGTCGGGCCTCCGACGCTCAAGTCAGAATCACTCCAAATCTGAAGAGTATAATTATGAATGTAGAGAGAGTGAGTGAATGGGATACCTTAGCCCCCTTTTATAAGAGGAGTGTACCTTATGGCCCAAGTTGGGCTTGCCCAATAGCCTCATGCCACGTGCCCTAGCCATATGTAGGCTTATTCTTCAATATATTCCCATTTTATCCATTAAAACCGGTCCAGTATAATATCCTATATCAGGAAGAATACAAACTCCTACACACTCCCCAACGGGAGAATAGACACACTCCAAAAGTGGAGAAAAAATCACAGACACACACTTACGACACAACAAACAAAACATCAAAAACACAAAGATAACTATAATAAAGCCATTTCCACAGTAGCGAATCAAAATCGAACAAAAACGACGCCGACACCCACTGGTGGCCATCCACATGGATAGAGACCCGGTTCAAGTCACGAAGCCAGAAACTGCAGAATCAACGCCTGATCAAGACCACAAACCATGCCCTATCCGGATAGACAACCCCTATACCTGCGACCGGAAATCAACAAAAACAAGCTCCACCATCCCAACCCCGACGACCCAGGCCCAGGACACAAGATCCGACCCCAACTCAACTCCGCCGATACAACCAACAGGCCCAAAAGCAGAGAAATCGGGAGAAGGAAAGAAAGCGAAACGGTTTAATCTCAACCCGACCACCACTAGAAGAGATGATCGACGCCACAACCCTTAGTCTCAGGCTCGCCGAAAAACTCGCCACTACTTAGCCACTGGGGAACCGCCAGCCAAATACCCTCCGTGGCGACTAGATAAAAGTCGAAAACCAATTTGGGCGACCCACTACCTCACCATGGAAGAGGAAGCCGCTAGTCCGACAAGCCTTCGAAAGCTGGCCGTACGGCCCAGTGACGGCTGCCACCGAGATGGCCCAGAGTGGCCCTGCTGGGGGAAGGTGAGGTGTTCGGCCGAAGGAGGATTTGGTTGATTTGGGGGTTTTTTTTATGTAGAATGAAATTGATGATGGAATCAAGATACAGTTAAGAGGAAAAAAAGGAATGAAAGAAAAAAACTAAGGTTTTTTCGAAAGAAATGCTCTCTCCCAGTACCACGGAGAAATTAGTTGAACCCCGCATAGAACCATCGAATCCATTCCCGGAACTCAACAGAGCAAACCAAGCATCACGTTTGTTGAAGAAAAGACATTCTACCGCTGAAGATTTGCCGGATCCCAAGGTTGGACCCAGTGGACCAGGACCTCTGCACACTCAACAACAACTACCGACTACTTTGCCTACGCCACCTTTGAGTTTTTGAGTTACCTTGAACAAAAACCGTAATCATGTTGTCCTTGATTCTGATGATAAGGAAGGCGAATTAGATGAAGACGTTACGATGGATTTTGCGAAACCCATTCCCGACATCCAAATGAAGGATAGTTTCTTTGATGCTCGAGTTAAGGCATTCAGTAATGTTGTGATTGTCAAGTTGTTAGGGCTCAATATGCGAATGACAACTTTGTCTGCTAAACTTGTGGAAATCTGTTTGTTTATGAAAGGTAATCCTATAACTGATGCTGAAAATGGTTATTACATGATTCAATTTCGCACTCACGACGACGCAATCTCCGAGCTAGTAGGGGGACCTTGGATTATCCGTAAACATTATCTTCACATTCAGCCGTGGGAAGAGTCCTTTGATGGAGAGTCCAATAACATAAACTCAACGATTGCATGGATTCGACTTCTGGGACTGCCGATACACCTCTACCATAAGAAAAATTTTCGCAACGTGGGCCGAATTGTGGGTAAGGTAGTGGAAATGGACCACCAGACTGCCGACCAATCCCGAGGGAAATATGCTCGATTAGCGGTTTGTCTAGATCTAACAAAACCTCTATGTACTCATTTCACGATACGAGGAAGACTTCACAAAATGCAATATGAGATGTTACTAGACATATGTTACTCGTGTGGAATATGTGGACATACGGCTTATACTTGCCCAAGTAGGCCAGCGGCAGCCAATGCGAATGGGCCCGAGGAACGAGAACTTCAGATGCCTCGTCTGGCGGAGTTCGATCGTCAGGAGTGGGTGCGGTCCTAAGGCGGCTGGGGGTACTGGCAAGGAGGGTGAGCAACAATTTGGCCCATGGATGAGGGCGAACACTGGGGGATGGCTTCAATCTCGAAACAAAAGAGCTGCAGGGACTAACCCTCTGAAACAAAGAGAGACTGTGCAGGGCAACGGTTCTAGATTCGCGGTGCTATCGGAGAACAGTAGGGATGACTACGGGAATGTCTTTAATGAAAGTGATAAAGGGAAAAGTGTCTTCAATGCGCCTGAGACATCGTTCCAAACAAGGAAGAAGGAGAGACGGGATTTGACAAAAAGAATGGACTCAATGAAGGATAACAAGAAGGAAAATAGCGAATGGCATGTAGTTGGTTCGAGAAAGGGAAATGTGAGAGGAGGAAATGGGAAGAGTAAAGACAATGTCAATGTTGTTCTCCATTTGGATCATCCCAAGGTGCTCCAGGGGTTCAAAACCTAAAGTGCATGCAAGTTCCCCGAGGTGCTCAGGCCCACGCTAATGGATTGTCGAAAGGTACTGAGAATGAGTTAATCTCGGTGAATGTATCCTAAGTGGAAGTACCCGTAACTTCTGGTTTGGACCACAACAATATCGAGCCGTCCAAATTATTGAAGCCCTAACCCAATCAACTCCGAATAGGGTTGGTGTAGAACTACTTGACCCCGGGGACACCATGCAAATAGAACCGCCGGACGGAACTCGACCAGACCATCTTGAGGAAAACCGTGATGGAGAGGGTGATGTAATGAATGAGGACAAAACCTTGATCACTCAGATTCCCAGCACTATCTGACGAGTGTCACCCCACTTTCTCCCTAGTTTTATAATGAATGTAATCGCTTGGAATGTTTAAGGAGCTGCTTCGAAGATGTTTTTCCGATCCTTCTCCAACATTAAAAGTCACTATTTTCGGGATGTATTTGCCATCTTTTAGCCCAGGATAAGCTGCATGAATGCCGATAAATTTATCTAAAGGAGTGGTTTTGATTGTTCCGTTCGAGTCGACACCTCTGGTTTTTCGGCGGAATATGGATACTATGGAAAGAGAGAGTGCATGTTGAGGTGCTGCAATGTTCGGCAGTTTATCCATACCTTTGTGAGGAAAGATGGATTGGAAGTCTTTGTCACTTTTGTTTATGCGAGCCCAAGACCCGCAACTCGGCACTCGCTATGGCCGGAGTTACGAAACTTGGCATCGAGAATCAATGATCCGTGGCTTATAAGCGGGGCTTTAACTGCATCCTCCGGCAGGTTGAAAGACGGGGTGGTGCCCCTAATTGTGCTACTATGAGTCAAGAGTTTTCAGAGTGGTTGTTTGAATGCGAACTTCAAGAGGTTCTTACTGATGGGTTCTTATTCACATGGGAACGTGGTGGCTTGCAGCAGAAGTTAGATCGTTTCATCGCGAACTCGGCCTGGATGAACAAGTTCCAACTGGGATTAATTCAACATCTCCCGCGCACAAACTCTGACCACTTCCTGCTCCTTGTTCGATGTGTTGAACATCACGCTCCAGCACAAAACAGGAAACCATTTAAGTTTCTCGCTGCATGGCTATTGCATGAGGAGTTCTCCGACCTCGTGCGTCAATCTTGGGCTGGAAGCGATTATTTTGAAGTCGCTCATTCCTTCCAAATAAAGGCATCCGATTGGAATTTTAATGTTTTCGGGAATATCTTTTCTAGAAAGAAGAGGCTGCTTAAGAGATTAGCAGGAGCACAAAGAGAGCTACAAAAATACACTACGCCATGACTCACTAATCTGGAAGCGACTCTACGCAAAAAACTGAAGGAGGTCTCTCTGCAAGAAGAATTATTAATGCTCTAGAAGTCTATGAGGGACTGGGTACATTTCGGAGATAGAAACACAACTTACTACCATCGTCGAGTGAAACACCTTCGTAGTCGCAATAAAGTATTGTTCCTTACCGACTCGAATGGGATTCAGACCGCTGACCAGAATGAAATGAAAGCTATTGCGGTAGATTACTTTCGAGGGATTTATACCGTGGATGGGAATACTCAACTGAAGAACCTACCAAATTTTTTCCCTTTACTTGACGATCGGCTCTTGAGTTCCATGACACGTGAAGTGGCAGACTCGAAAATTCTGCATGCGTTGAACGAGATGCGTCCACTCAAAGCCCTAAGCCCCGATGGACTCCACGCGATGTTCTTTCAACGACAATGGGAGAGTGGTGGACCAAAAGTCTGTGATCTCATTTGGGGCGTGTTTAGGACTGGGGTTGTGCCCGAGGAGTTGAATAAAACTCTTCTTGTGATTATCCCCTAAGGTTGAGAACCCTGAATCGACTCACCATTTTTGGTCGATTAGCCTCCTCAATGTAGTCTACAAGCTCATTACTAAGGTACTCGTGAATAGAATCAAACCAGTTCTTCCTCGATTAATAGGTCACGCTCAGTCGAGCTTTGTTCTAGGGTGCCAAATTACGAATAATATAGTGGTCGCTCAAGAGCTCATTCATTCTATGTGGACCAAAACAGGTCGCAAGGGATTTATGGTGATTAAAGTAGATCTGGAAAAAGCCTACGACTTTTTGAGATGGGACTTTATTGAAGACTCTTTGCTAATTTTCGGGCTCCCAGGAAATATGGTGCGTACTATAATGGCCTGTGTCATCTCAGCCTCCATGCAGCTCTAATTTAATGGGAAGAGTAGTGATGTGTTTCTACCATCTCGAGGTGTGCGCCAAGGGGACCCTATGTCGCCCTACTTATTTGTGATTTTCATTGAGAGACTTGCTCATTTGATCCAATATCGGGTCAACGATGGTCTGTGGAGACTGATCCATGTCGGTCATAGGGAGGTCCAGGTTCTGTACTTAATGTTCGCCGACGATCTATTACTTTTCCTTGAAGCTTCAGATGACCAAGGGACTTTAATCAAGAATGTCCTTGAGGACTTTTGCGTCGAATCTGGCCTAAGAGTAAGTCAATCTAAAACGACTGTATTTTTCTCGAAATATGTCCCACAGGAGCGCCATCAACACTTAGCTGATTTGATGCTGTTTAATGTGGTAGACTGTCTTGGGAAGTATCTTGGAGTTCCCTTTATCCATGGCCGTGTCACTTCACAAACCTATGAAAATATCGTGGCACAAGTAGATAGTCAGCTAGCGGGTTGGAAGGCCAGTTCCTTATCCTTGGCTGGGAGATGTGTCTTGACTCAGTCAGTTGTGAGCACACTCCCATATTACACCATGCAGACGGCGTGGCTTCCAGGCTCAATTTGTCAGCAACTGGAGAAACGGTGTCGAACCTTTTTGTGGGGAGAAAGTCGCACCCAATGTAAAATACCCCTTATGCCTTGGGCGACGGTATGTCAAAGTAAAGAGTCCGGAGGATTCGGTTTGAAGCGACAAATGGAGATGAATATGGCGTTAATTATGAAATTGGGCTAGACACTTTTGACAAAACCGGACACCTTATGGGTTCGACTACTATTGGCAAAATATAAGCTCACTATCCATTCGATGGAGGATGATTTTATTTTTCCCAAGGGCTCCATGGTGCTTCGGGCAATCAGAAAAGTGTGGTCGGCGCTTTCAAAAGGGATCAGATGGTCAATTGGAAATGGCAGGAGGGCGAGGTTCTGGCGGGATAAATGGTTTCAGCAGTCAATGCCGTTATATGCCTTGGCAACAGGTCCGATCCCGCAGGACCAATGGGAGCTGCCGGTGGCGAGTTTTGTGAGTGAGTCGAGGGCCTAGAATTGAAGCTTATTCGCAAACATTTTGCCGACTAGAATGTTGCTGCGCATCGTCGGTTTTGCCCCCATACCGTCAACACGAGGATGATTAAATCAATAGGGGATTTTCGAAAAATGGCCGCTTTACTACGAAGTCAGTGTATGCTTCTTTGTTTCCATTGGAGCTGACGACTAACCGTACTTTATGGAAGTCTATTTGGCAATTGGTGGCCCTCAACGGGTACGGCAGTTCCTTTGGCTTGCAGCACAAGATAGGCTATTGACAAACAAGGAGAGGACTCGTCGCCACTTAACAGGCTCGTCTATCTGCACGTTGTGTGGCCGGGTGGACGAATCCACATTACATGCATTTCGGATTGTACCGGAGCTGAACAGGTCTGGCGCCAACTACTACCAACTCAATTTCATATCAAATTTTTTAGCCTAAGTCTCATAGAATGGCTGGTGCTCAATCTACAAAATCAGTTGCACGTCCATGTAGAGGGCTGGGAAACTTTGTTTGGAGTTACGACTTGGAAAATCTGGAGTGGCCATAATGAGGCCCTGTTTACTGATTGCGCCTTTGTTGTTCCAAAAAAAGTTAAGGAGGTGCAAAATGGTTAGCAGCATCGACATGGTTGTGTCCGTTGAGCAGAGATTAAGAGAGTTGGGTGTGGGAAGACAACTATGTTGTATTGCGTGGAGCACGCCCGACGGGATGGGTTAAACTAAATACAGACGGCTCCTTGATTAAGTCCACTGGCATGGCGACGGCAGGAGGGCTCGTGAGAGATGATGGTGGTCACTGGCTTGGGGGATTCGCAATGAATATTAGGTACACTACTATTACAGGAGCAGAGCTTTGGGGGTTACTTCAAGGACTACAGTTAGCTTGGGATTTGGGACATCGGAATGTGAGTGCGGAAGTGGATAACCAGAGTGTCGTTCGCATGGTTATGGGTTCGTCAGATGAGAGTTGGGGGGTGCACGGTGCAGTAGTCCGTGCCTTACAAGAACTGTTGAAGCGAGAATGGGTAGTGAATATTGTGCATTGCTACCGGGAAGCAAATTTTGCTGAAGATTGCTTGGCGACATTAGCTCATTCATTTGCTAATGGGTGCCAGAGATTCTTTGATCACCACTAGAAGCGAAGCCGTGGTTAGTACACGATGTCGTAGGCATCGTTCATCCACGGAACATTACTATCTAGAGGTTTCATAGGCTACGGCCTCCGTTCATTGTACCAAAAGAAAAAAAAAATGATTATGGAATAAATATTTGGTTGTCCATATTAACCTTGATATCCTGCAAAATGATATTATCAAGAAGAGAACAAAAAAAACCCATCATACGACTATGGCTCACTATCTTTTTCCCACTTTTCCCTTCACGTATACTAACTCTAGTAAGGAATATCTTATTCCATTTAAGTAGACTAGCTAAATGTTCAATTTGCCATTCGTAGATACAGAGAAAATTAATTCTCTGTCATTCCTCAATGTCTTTCGATCTGATGTGATATAGCATTCAAATAGCTTGGTGAACTGATCAGAAGGTTTAGCTCTGAGGGGGACAATTCAGGAGAGCTCAATCCGATTTAGTACTTACATCTCACAAGGCGCCTCAGGGCCCAGAATAGCACAGTTCATATAGCTCATAGGTCAGTAGATGTAGGAAGCTAGGATATCGGAGAAACCCAGGGATCGAAGGTTAGGAGACGTAATGAGCTAAGATGCATGAGAGACCTCATGACCTATTAATATTGAGTTGAACTTTTAATGAAAAAAAAAATGTGAAAAGTTATCTACCAGTTAAAACTAGAGTTGTCAAAATGGGTCGGCCTGTAGTCTGCCAATCCCACCTTTTGGCGGGGAGAATTGAGTTGGTCTGCCATCGTGGCGTGCCTGTGAAACACTGGCCCTACCCGTCCCTACCACGGGCTATGGGTTCGGCGGGCCAGGTCCGCCTATTTAATTTAATTTTTTTTTCGTAACCTGAGTTGGCTTGGGTCTGCAGCCAACTAATATTGGGTTGGCTTGGGCCAGCAGGCAGCGGCCTAATTCTTTATTACTAAAAATAAAATAAAAAAACCTGTTGTGAATAGTGATGACTGCTAGGCATGGGCCGAGCAAACTTAACTTACAAAAAAAAAACATGTTTATGATTTATGAACATTAAGAAAGTCTGCTGCAAAACAATAACCATAATAAAAAATACAAAATTTTTACATATTAAAGTTAGAAAAATGCCAAAACAATAATCATAATAAAAAAAAACAAAAGCATCACAAATCATCACAAACCAAAAGCATCATTCCACCATCGTCACAAACTAAAGCATCAATCCAAGTTCTCCATCACAATTCAAAAACTAAACATTACAAGTTCATCAATCATCATAATTTCCAAAATCACTAAATAAAGAAAACAACTTAAAGTCCAAAAATGTCAACTTACCAGGTACTCATCATTCAAACATGAATAAATTCAAATATCATCAATCGTTACATATTAAAATCGTCATTCCCTTCTCAATTATCTTCGTCACCATCTTCAGAGATTGTTGGACAATGTGATGCTCCACTTGATGAAGTTTTCGTATAAGCACATTCATCATTTTCTACAAAGGAAATACATAAAATATAGTTAAAGAAAGATGCAAATTTAAACCAAAAAAAATAGCTTAGCAACCAACTTACCAACAACATGACCGTGTAATCAATTACGAGTGCAAATAAGGGCTTGGACTTTTTCGAAGATAATGCAACTTCTATATTTGGTGAGCACACGAGCACCAATAGAAAATACCGACTCCGATGCAACGGTAGTGATGCAGATGGACAACACACCACGTGTCATCAATGCAAATATCGGGAATCGATTCTTACAATATTTTTTCATACTCTAAAACATCCAAATCCTCATAACATGAAAATTCAAGTTTCATCTCTTCCAACTAGAGTTCCAATTGAGATTTTTTGGCCCTTGGAACACCTTGAATCTTAAAAGCCACAATTCCTACAGGAACAAATTTTTTCTTTTAAAGTTAGGAGTCATTTATTAACTTTGTAGGCTACAAAGATAAAAAGACACTAACAATAAAATCACAAGAGAGGATTAAATATTTACACAAAAAATTCCTTTGCCCTAGGATTTTGATCCCGATCCACTTTACAAAGTAGATGTTGTAGACGGAGGCAGAAAAGGTTGTGCTTGTGAAGAATGTGAGCCGGTAGCATTCACATAATGCTCAAAGAGTTGATATAACTTTGTCTTCACATGTGAGAAAGTCTCTTTACATTTTATCGGATCGTGCTCAAATTCTTATAGAAATACTCCAACATTTGAAGTTTATTCCTCGGGTTAATAATAGCCCTAAATGCAAGCACCTCTCTATATTGCCTCAGTACTTATCAAACTTTCCCCACATATTTAAGCACACGTTTCTTATAAGCTCATCCTCATTTGAAACATCATCCATCAACAAACTTTGAATTCTCCAAACTTGCATAAAATACAAGTTCGAAGTAGGATATGATAATAAGAACCGGAGATCAAGTTGATAGTTTCATAAAAAAGTTCAAAGAACTCAAAAATTTTTTAACTCTCGTCCTTTCTTCACTTGAAGGGAAAAATTTGTAGTTCCTATCATGCATTGAAAAGAAGCAAATGCCCTTTTGTACTTGATTGCTCTTTATAACATTTAATAAGTCGATTTCCAACGAGTACTTACATCAAGTCTCAAGCCGATACTCGTATCAATGTTACCAATCGCATTTACTGAGTGTTCAAAATATTTCATCCTACCTTCAGAGCCTTTCACATATTTAATAGAATATCTAATCTTTTTAAATGCCCCATGTATTACGTTCACACCTTCTTGCACAATAAGATTTAATATGTGGGCAGAACAACGAATGTGAAAAAACTCACCACCACACAATAAGCTATCATGCAAAGAAAGTTGCTCCTTCAAAATATCAACCATGCAATCATTGATAGTAGCATTATCTAGAGTCAAAGAAAAGATTTTTTTTTTTTCTCAAACCCCCATTCCTTAAAAAATCAAATACTTTGGAAGCTAATTCGACTCCTGAATGTGGAGGAGGCATAGAAGCAACAAAAGTATTTTACCATTCAATTTTCAATTCTCATCAACAAAATGGGTAGTCAAACAAATATACCCCTCACTTGTGCAAGCAAACCACACATCAGAAGTTAAGCAAATCCTACTACCAAGAGCACACAAAATTTGCTTAAGCTTTAATTTCTCCCATGTATACATTTGTTAATGCCAGAAACAATAGCGTTTCCAGAAATAAAAGGCGCTTCGGGATTTATATATTTCATTGCCATCATATTCAACAAACGAGAATGGTAAGTCATGCTTAATAACAGTAAAAACTAACATCTCACGTGAAGTCTTGGGGTTAACTTTTCAAGATCTAATCTTTCTATCTTTATCAACAAGCATTTGACCCACATCATTAAAATTAACTGCTATGCACTTGAATATGATGCCTCAAAGTAGAAGTTTCATATTTTTTACCCCTAGCTTTGTACTTTTTATCACACGTTTAACATTTTTTTTAAAAAAATTTATCTGGATCCGACACACCAACTCTATGAAAATAAACCCAAACACCAAATCTAACATTTTTCTCTTTTAATTTAGAATCAACTGCATCATTTTTACTGCCATCCAAATCTATACATTCTTTATGTGAAGTAAAAGAATCCATCACAAATCCAACATCTAAAAAAAAACACAAAAAAACAACAAACGGAACCAAGTTCACAAATTCACAATTTCACAAGGTATAAAATTTCACCAAATTCAAGATTCTCACAACAACTTCAGCAGCAACAATTTCACCAAATTCAAATTAGTTTCAGCAACCAGTTCACAAAAATATCTCCAACAAGTTCACCAAATTTCAGTCGGTAACAATTTCACCAATTTTCAACAACATTTCAGTACTTTTAAGCCACAAATCTAAGTTGTTCAACAACATTTCAGTACTTTTAAACCACAAAATTAAGGCTTTCAGCAATATTTCAGTACATTTCAGCAACATTTTAGTACTTTTAAGCAACATTTCATGACGGAAGTTGATGAGCAAAATACCTACAAGGTTACAATCGAGAATGGACTTAACAATCGGAGACGGGGAAAACGGGAATGTGATGGAGATCAGGAACTTCGAGCCGAAGTTCGAGCTTTGGTTGATGGAGACCGAGAGCAGTGCTAATGGACAAGATAGGGCATATGGTCTCAAAGTCGGAGGCCGGAGGCGAAGGTGGGAGGCGATTCACGAAGGCGGACGCTGGAGGCAGAAACAAAGTTCTCCATTCTCAAAGGCGGATGCTGGAGGCGGAGGTCGGTCTCGATTCTTGAAGGCGAACACTTGAGATAGAGGCTAGAGGCTGAGGTGTGAGCGGAGGTCGAAGAATCGGAGGGGAGAGGCCGAGTCGCTGAGAATTGAGATGAGAGGCAGAGTCGTGTGTGTGGAGGCAACAATGGCGATGGCGAGGGTTCACTATGTGTTTTTTGACCATTCTCTCATTAATTCCAAAATTCCCCAACCCAAACTCTCTTAGACAATTCAGGCCAATCAGTCTTTGTACTGTAATTTATAAAGTCATCTCAAAAGTATTGGCTCAAAGATTGAAAGTATGTTTATCCTCTTGCATAAGTGATCATCAGTCTGCTTTCATTGAGGGGAGACAACTCATGGATAATGTAATAATAGCACATGAGGCATTTCATTTCTTGAATAGACACTCTTCAGGTCCAAACTGTATCATGGCCCCTAAACTTGATTTGATAAAAGCATTTGATAGGGTAGAATGGATGATTGTGCAAAAAATCATGCTTCAGATGGGCTTTCACAGGGATTTTGTCAAACTGATTATGATATGCATCTCCACTGCATCTTTCTCTTTTAAGATTAATGGTTCAGTTAGTGGATTTGTAAACCCTTCCAGAGGCATAAGGCAAGGGGACCCCCTGTCACTTTACCTGTTTATAATTGTGGCTGAATTACTTTCAGCTCTTATTCTGCAAGCTGTTAATTTTGGTCATCTCAAAGGACTGAGACTTTCCAAGAATGGACCTCTTCTTTCTCACCTGCTGTTTGCAGATGATTCAATTTCTTCTGCAAAGCAGGTGTGGATCAGGCTGCAGTTCTTATGACAATTCTTGAGAAATACAGACTTTTCACAGGACAAGCTGTAAACTTGAGCAAATGAGCCATCTTTTTCAGCAGGAATACTCCTCAGCCTCTCCAACAGTCTATTTGTTCTGCTCTTAATGGCATAGTCTCCCACAGATCAACTAGGTACCTGGGCTTACCACTTGGTATTGGCAAATTAAAGAAGGAAGTATTTGAATACCTATTAACATCTATCAGGAGCAAACTTCAGAATTGAAAATCTAAACTTCTCAGTCCTGCTGGAAAGGAAGTACTTATCAAAGCAATTGTCCAAGCTTTGCCTGTTTTCTTAATGTCATGCTTTAAGCTTCCTTCATCTCTATGCTTTGAAATATCTCAGCTTTGTGCTAAGTTTTGGTGGCAATCTGGTGACCAGCAAACCAAAGGCATTCATTGGAAGAAGTGGTGCTTATTATCTCTGCCCAAGAAAGATGGAGGTCTTGGTTTTTTGGACCTGCAAGTGTTCAACCAGGTTTTAATTTACAAACAGCTTTGGAGAATAGCTTCCCAACCTGAACTTCTGGTTATAGACTCCTGAAGGACAGATATTTCCCACAATCAGCAATCACTCATGCAACCAAATCTTCAAAAGGATCATGGATGTGGAACTGTTGGATGGAGGTAATCCTATTCTTTTCTAAATGGCTGAAGACTGAAGTCAGGGATGGTGTAGCCACAAAAATTGAAGACTTCAATTGGGTGCCAAATCTGCAGAAACCATCTCCTACACTTATTCCTATTGCAAGAGATCATTTGGGTTAAGGACCTTATTCATGCCAATGGTACTTCTTGGAATGACTGGCTAGTTAAGCAGGTATTTGATCAGAACGACAGTGAGGCCATTCTCAATATTTCCTCTCTTCACCCAGGCAGGCCAGACAAACTATATTGGGGTCTGGATTTGAAAGGCCAGTTCTTTGTTGCCTGTACTTACAAATTTCTGTCTGGAATCAAACTTGCTCAATTAGACATTCTAGAGACCAGTTCCAGCTCCTCTATTAGCAAGTCAGTCAAATACAGGTTCTGGAAGGTGAAAGTTGCAGGCAAATTAAAACACTTTATATGGAAGTGCATTACTGGTACTCTTCCAGTAGCTAGCCTGCTCAGAAAAAAGAGGATTGATGTTGACCATATCTGCTCAATCTGTGGTGAGACTTCTGAAACTATAGATCATGTTCTGCTATCTTGTTCTAGAGCTTGTAGGGTTTGGGATATTGCACCAGTCTCTTGGCATGAAATCAAAGGCAGTACAGATTCTTTTAAAGAATGGTGGTACAAAATCTGCTCCCTTGACTACTCTGATGTCACTGAGGCAAGGATTCAATTATCAACTTATATCCTTTGGTGGCTTTAGAAGTCGAGGAACTTGTGGGTGTTTCAAGCTTCCCTCATACCAGAAGCTAATGTGATTAAACTTGCTCATTCAGATTGGATTCAGTTTTCCTTATCCAATGGTCTTTGATCTTGTTTGTTTTAGTTTTAGTTCTTTTTTCAGGAGTAAATTCCCTTGCTAGGCCTTGACAGTAGAAGGGAATTTTCACCTTGGATTGTTTTCTGTTGTTGTTGTTTGCCTTCTTGTTGAGGCTCTAGACCACTCTCAGGAGTGTCTCCCATTGTTTCTATTTCAGTTTAGTTTTATGTTAAGTAAATTGTATTAGGACTATATCCCCTTTAAGTTATATGATAATCTCTCTATCGTTTTGACAAAAAAAAAAGACATATTTAAGAGAACCTTTTAACGGTTCAGATTTTATATAAGGATTTCACTTAATTTTGGCCACCTAATAATTTATGTATGATTTATTTATTTACTTTTAATTATGTGAGCCGCACCGCGAGTTAGCCTGTCCCAGCCCGCGGCCCTCGTTGGCCAACCTACGTAGGCTCACTACCTGGCCGGCCTAGAAAATAAAGGTCCAACCCGCTTCTTTAGACGGGGTGGGCCGACCCACAAGCCCGAACCCGTTTTGACAGCCCCAGTTAAAACCAGATTTATTTCTTCCTCATGAGCCGATCTACTTATTTTACTAATCTTTCGACACACACGAAAAAGTCACCTCCCTTTACCCAAACGTCTTCCAATAAAATACGTCAAGCTCCTAGAAAAACCTTCAAAATCTCTTGGGGATACGGAAAATCATATCACCTCCAAAGTGGATTTCAGAATCTCACCCGTACGTCTTTTTTACAAAATAAAGTAGATATATCTGCAGATATATGGTTTTAAAAACACACCCCAGTGGAAGGAAAAGACATGTGGTGGTACCACCATATATATTTTGATAGAGACAGATTGACCACACTTATATCTGCGTTCTCCAATCGCAACACATTTTCTCTCGTCTATTTCCTTGTTGTTCTTTCTATCTGCCAAATTATATTTTAGTGGGTGAGCATTTGAGCCTCTATTTTTTATCTTTTTTACTTTTTATTTTTCTGGGCTGTCGATTAAAATGGCGAAGAACGAGATTTTTCCTAGTCTGAAGAGATCGGAGAGGGATGAAGGGGTTGATGAGTTTTCAGCTTACAGTGATTCACATGAAGTTCATGTTCTTGCCGTGGATGATAGTCTTGTTGACAGAAAAGTGATTGAGAGATTGCTTAAAATCACTTCTTGCAAGGGTAAAAATCAATTCTTAAATTTTCTTTTGAGAAAAATAGACTGGTTTTTGTCCTCAAATTCCATACCATTATGAAATGTTGACATTTGCTAGAGTATTTTTGCAGTGACAGCGGTGGATAGTGGGATAAGGGCTTTGCAGTTCTTAGGATTGGATGAAGAGGAAAAGTCTGTTGGTTTTGATGTGAGTCCGAGAAATATATGTTATATATGTTTTTTTTTTTTTTNATTATTGTTTATTTCAGTATATCTAATTTTTTGTGACTGAGTCTTTCCTGGTGTTGATTAAAATTATTTGATGGATTATTTGTTTGGTATATATGCAGGGTCTAAAGGTGGATCTGATAATTACAGACTATTGCATGCCTGGGATGACAGGATATGAGTTACTGAAGAAGGTCAAGGTAAATTGACCACATTTTACCTTTGTACCTGTGAATGATTCATTCTATATATATACACACAGGTTTATTTCAATTTTGCAAGATCACAAATTGCATTGTATTTATGGCAGGGCTCATCTACTTTCAGAGATGTACCTGTTGTGATAATGTCATCTGAAAACATTCTGGCTAGGATTGACAGGTAATTTACTAATTTTATTTACATTGATCTTTGACATTTTATTGTTGTAGTCCTATAGATTGTGATTGATTGATTGCCTTTGCTCTTATAGTTTGCTTATTGAACTGAACATACACAATACTGTTTAGTGTTTGCAAGAAAATATTGTAAATTTGATTAATTATCAATTATGTTGATCATAAATTTCTCCCAAGGGATTACTGTAAAAATTGCTTCTGAAATTTAATCTAGTTGTGAAAGCGACCCAATTTCTTTCAAATTTAAAATATTTTCTTTCCAAGGTTCTATGAATGAACACCACTCTAGAGGATTAGTTAAATTTGTATATATATTAGGCAAATGCTCAACTCTTTGATTTGTGTAAATTGTCTAAAAGACACAATTGTTAAGTGATTGTTCGGTCCTTGAGTAAGAAAGAGCTTGTTTTTTATGCTAAAACTAGGTCCTTTGTGAAGTTTTCTTGTACTTAAGATGATTTTGTGAACTAAGAAAGTCTACTTGCATTCTTCGCCCTTCATCATAGTTTAATACAACTTGCTTACCCAATGAACAGAATCCATTGCACTTATATTTAAGCTTTTTGTGGAAGAAGTTAACTTAATTTTGTCTGCTGTATTATCAAAATATAATCTAGGTCAAATTATTGTATTAGTCCAGCAGGCAAAACAGGGTGTGACTTACAAAAGATAGCATTAGATCCCTTTTGGCAAATTATGCAAAATAAACTACTTAAAGGAAGATGATCCATAAACTTATGAAAATGCTTTGCTATTTATTAGTCCCTGATTTTTACATTGTTTAAATTTTCAGTCTTCCCCCTTAAGCAGCTCAAGTTAAATCTGAAAGGCCAAATATTTCTGTTTCTCACTGTTGAAAAGAAAAACTTGTATCCATTTATTGCAGATTACTATTGAATATAAAATAAATTTGATTGTACATCCTTCTTACCATTCTCGAAGAACTTATTCCCGATTAAGAAAACAATTTAGTTTCATTTATCGATCTATTTTGTTCACCATTTATAATTTTCAATCCTCAGATGTTTGGAGGAAGGTGCTGAGGATTTTATAGTGAAGCCTGTGAAATTAGCCGATGTTGAGCGTTTGAAGGGTTGCATGTTTGGTGAAGGCCAAAACCAATCCAAAAAAGGGCTTAACAAGTTGCAAGAAAATAATAATTACGTTTTACCCGAGCAATCTCCACAGTCTATGTCATCCTTTGTCGATTTATCTCCGAGCCCATCTCCACTGTCCACATCATCATTATCTTCGGACAGCTCGTTTTCTTCTGTACCATCTAGTCCTCGTTCGTCTACACCTCCCGATTCTCCCAAGGGGCCCTTCCAAATTCGCAATGACCAATGATAATTTTTTTTTAACAAATTACGACTTTCTCATTACCTTTTTCCTCTGGACGAGCCGAGTAGCTGGGTTGGTTTCTTGTTATCCATCAAAAGGTTCTATTTTTTTTTTTTTTTCTCTTTCATTTTTTATTATTTTTATTTTGAGCCATATTGGTTTTGTTCCAAGTACATCTCACCATCTCCAAGTCTCTAGAGAGAAAATGTGGATGTAATGTTCATTACAGATAAGCTAATATACATTATAGCAAATTTTAGAAATTTGATTGTCATGCTGATTTTACTTTGTAGTGTAATTCTAATATCTTATTATGATATATCCATAGTGGTTGGAATTGAAAATATGAGGGGATTTGAGAATGATTTTATTCTGATTCGGGGCTTATGATGTCGATATCTTGTCTGGTAAAAGCAATATTAGATTCGGATTTGAAGTGGACATGTTGATGTGTTTGCCTTCCTGGTTTTGGTTTGGAATTATTGACAAATGGGGCCCCTAATTACATCTTGGTGACCAGTTGCTGGCCATTTGGTTTGTTTGGAGTGACACTGGACACCAATAGTTGAATACTTAAATGGAGCATCTTTTTTGGTTCAACAAAAATATTGACCATACGGGATGGTCATAACAAGCCGCTCTTTTTAAATTATTTCATGAGATTTAGCGTATCTATCTTCTTTGTCTCGCCATTTCCAGTGTTTTATCAAGTAGTTTTGATTGTATATACATTTCCACTCCCTTACCAAAGGTGTGGACTGTGGACAATAAAAAATTTGGATTAAATTTAGAAGTTCCATAGGTGTGGAGACCCGTTTTCTCTTCTTAGAGATTTCTCAGTTCCATTTTATGTGGAATCTTTTCTGTTTCCGCTCATTTTTCTCTCTTTTTTTTTGTGTGTCCTTGATTGTATTGTGGGTGGTTTTTAGAGTTTTCACTTCCTCGCTTTTTAAGGTTTCTTTTTGTTATGCTGATTTAGGGTTTGTGGTTGGGCAAGTTTTTTTCGAGCTGATTCTTCAGGTTTGCCAATTTTTGGGGTTTTTGGGTTCCGATATGGAGCAGGAGGTTTTGGATAAGTTGCATAAGTTTAACCTATCTGAGAAGAAGAAAATGGGGGTTACGCTCGACCAGCAAGATGTGGAACCAGGCATTCAAGAATGTGAACTTAGCTTAATCAGCAAAGTGATAGGGGAAAAAAGGGGTTAATTTAGCAGGCCTTCGCACAACATTGGGGGGAATTTGGAGGACAAAACAGATTTTTTCTGTTCGAGCAATCATGTTAATCTTATCCAATTCATGTTTCAAGATAAGGAAGATAAGCAAAAAGTCATCAAAGGAAGCAGTGGTCATTTGAGGGGCAGTATTTGCTACTGAAGAAGTGGGTCAAGGATAATGTGGATTTCAGAAAGGACGAATTGAAGGTGGAATTGTGGGTTTAGATACACAATTTGCCCCTGCACTGTATATTTGCAGAGACAAGTATGCAAGTGGGAAGAATTTTTAGGAACATGTTAGATGTTGTGATCACGGCGACAGAAAATGTGAATGGTAGAATTGTTAGGATCTTGGTAGAAGTTTTGGTGACAGAACCACTACCAAGAGGTTCTACTATTAAATTGGGTGCTGAAGAAAGATGGATAGACTTTAGGTATGAGAATTTGCTTACTTTCTGTTTTTATTGTGGGGTTATTGGACATAGTGATAGATTGTGTGAGACTAAAAGGATGGATATTCAAAGAAATATGCTTAAGACAGGACAGTATGGGGATTGGCTAAGGAGCTCATTTTAGCGTGTAGAGGAATCGAAAGAGAAATTTTCTTAAAGCCCTAGTAGTGGTAAACCAGTTTTTGAAGCAAGTTTACATAGGGAGTGTAGTGAGGGAGAAGGGACTTTAGGGAACTAAAAAATTTTCATCTAGTTTTGTCTAGGGATCAAATTGCTTCCAATGACAAACCTAGTGGTAGTGCTGGTTGTTCTAGCCCTCAGGATCAGGTAATGCTCTAGAAGATAAAGATCAGGAGGGTGGTAAGGGGAAAAAGGCTGAAATTTTAGCCTTAGTTCCTATTGAACTTGATACTAAATGTGAAAAAGTAGGGGATAGTTCTAAACTTATAGACATACCTGCAGGTGAGTATGAGGTTCAAGAGTCTTCCTTAAGTAAGAAAAAGAAATCTTTTATTAGAATAACTAGAAAAATGGAAGCAGACTCTAAACTGAAGTTGAATATTGGTAAGTCAGGTTCAAATTTGGACATTAAAAAATCCTGTGGTTCTAATGGTGGAGGTGACCAGCCATAAGTGGTCCTCAATATTCAAATGAGAGCTCTGGTGTGGAATTGTAGAAGTCTGGTAGGACTCTCTACAATTCCCAAGTTGAAGGCTAAGATTAGGGCCTATCTTCCTGACTTTATTTTTCTGTCTGAGTTAAAAAGAAAAAAGCTTTTGTTAGCACTGTGCAAAAATTTAAATGTAGAGGATAAATGAGAGTTTGTTAGTTTTGCAGGGTATAAAGAGGGTCTTCTTTTGTGTTGGTCTAGGAAAATTTCTATTTAAAAAATTTCTTGCTCCTTTTTATGTTTTGAGGTTTGCCTCTGTTTTGAGGGGGAGACTGAAATTATGGGGGTTGTTTTTGCTTATAGAAGTACTGATGTGATTGAAAGACAGGCTCAGTGGAACAGTTTGTGTAGGTCTAGTGTTAATTGGGTAAGGTGTGGTTTTTAGATGGGTATTTTAATGACATCTGTGTAATGAGGATAAGAATGAGGGTGTTAAGAGAGGGGCTTATAGTTTTGACATGTTCAGAAACATTGTTTCTAAATTGAGAGTGGTAGAGTGTCATAGTAAGGGGCATCATTTTACTTGGTCTAACAGTAGAAAAGAGGGGGATTTTATTGCAGAAAAGTTAGACAGAATTTTTCTATCCCCTGATTGGATTTTTAAATTCCCCAACTCCATTGTGTTGCTTATTTCTTTGATATCCTCAGATAAGAGTATGTTGATTTTGGAAACTGTGGAAAAGAAGACTGAAGGTAAAAGAAAATCCATGTTTAATAAAAGGTGGACTAAGATAGAGGGATTTGAGGAGTGTGTTAAAACTGCGTGGCTTGATTCAGGGAGGGGTCATGTTTTGTATATGTTCTAGAAAAGATTGAAAAAGGTGAAATTTGGATTGCTAAATTGTGCAAAAAATCAGGTGCCAAACTCATCTGTGAGGATAAAAAAGTACTCTGCAAAACTGGAAAGCTTAGGAATTCAAGGGGGGGACAGAGATTGGGAAGAATGGTTGAAGTGTACAAAAAAACTCCATCCGGCCTACAGAGATGATGAATGCTTTTGGAAACAGAAAGCTAGGATTAGATGGTTAAAAGAGGGTGATAAAAACACCAAATTTTTTCAAGCATGTGTCCAACAGAGAAGATATACAAACAACTTGATAACTTGACTAAATCAGATGGGGAGAGATGTCATGGTAGAGAAGAATCTCTGAAGGAGGTGGTAGAGTTTTGTACCTCTGTTGAATCAGAAACCATCGGGGAAAATGTTGAAATCCTATAGGGCATTCCCAATCTATAACTCAAGAGATGAATAAGAACTTATGCAAACCTATGGATGAAAGTGAGATTAGGCAAGCCTTGTTTGACATGAATCCTTATAAAGCACCAAGTTTGGATGGCTTCTCACCCTCTTTTTTCCAATCATCTTGGTCTACTATAAAACAAGATCTTTGTCTTGTTGTTCAAAATTTTTTTATTCAGGGCAGATCCCTAGAGATACTAATAGGGATGGCAATTTGGCCCGGACCCGTACTGGCCCTCCCCGCCCCGAGGCTTTTGGGGGGACTTGACCCACCATGTTTTCAAAATGGGCCAGGTCGAGCCGACCCATTTTATAAACGGGGCAGGTCCAGGTATTGGAATCTGGCTTGGCCCGACCCGACCTGTAAGTGTATTTAATGTGCCTAACATATATTAGGTATGTAAAATGTTTGGGCCTGGTAACTGGTAAGCCCATTTTGAAGCCCAAATTGTTGGCAATATTTTCTAGAATAGGCACCTTTTTCTTATCTTATGAAACGTGCAAGAGGTGCCAGATATGTCATTTTGAGAACTAGGCATGTGTATTTGATGCTTTTCAAACACTTTCCCATTCTATCACCTTACTGCTTAAAAAATACCTTCGATGAAGGTGGACCCCAAAATAAGAGATCAAAGAAGGGAAACAAAGAAAGACTAGAAAGGCAAAAACGAAAGCAAAGCTCAGTTTTGGCTTTTCAAGTAGTAGGATAAGAGAGGAAGAAAAAGTTGGTTATTTTGACTTTTATTGGCTTCGAAGATGAAAAATGGAAGCGAGAAAAGTCGACTAGCGAGTTTTGAGCTTCTAACGAAAGATTTTGATATCACATAGCAAAAAAGATATGGAAAGAAAATGCATGCCACTGGCACCGAAAGAATTCCAAAGTATAGCTAGGAATTCTGAAGGTTTAACAAGAAAATAACTATTTATACCCTCTAATCTGGTTATATGCAAGTATTTGCACTAAAGATTGAAGGGCTTTGTAGCTAATTTAATCTAAAGATCAAAGAGAAGAAGGAAAGAAGTAGAAGAAGTCCAAGAAGAGAAGGCAATGAAAATGACTTCTATGAGAAGATAAATCCTTATTCAAAGACCAAGTTCAAAAAGTGTCAAAAAGTGTGAAAAAAACACTTTTACACTTTTTGGATGTATTAGTTATCAAATTTGATCTAAAGAAGTAAGAAAAAAAAGGAATTAAGTATCACAATTATAAGATGAGAAAGGAAAGAATTTCCCTTCTAATGCTCTCTGAAAACTAATTCAGAGACTAAGAAAAGTGCTTATTTCACCAAAATGACTAAAAATAGGCTATTTTAGGTCATTTTTAGACATTTTTATGAAAGAATTACTTGGTTTAGATTGGTATGATTATACAAGATACTTTTAATTTTGTCAAGCAGTGTGTTGTTTCTAAAATCTCTAGCTGAAAAAATAGGTTTTTGAGTGAAGCTGGGATGGATATCCTTATTAAGTCTATGCTTAATGTCCTCCCTGTTTATGTGATGTCTGTTTTTAAAGTTCCCATGGGATTGTGTGTGGATATTTGTAGAATCATTGCTAGTTTTTGGTGGGGATAGAATAAAGCTGGTAAGGATAAGATTCATTGAGCTTGTTGGGACAAGTTAGCAAAGCTGAAGGTAGATGGTGGGTTGGGTTTTGAGCTGTTTAGGGCTTTGAATGATGCTCTCATTGTAAAACAATTATGGAGAATTCTGACTTGTCCAAACCTGTTGATGAGTAAGGTTATTAAGGGTAAGTATTTCTTTAATCAAAACTTGATGAACGTGCAAAAGAGAAGTTCTGTGTGGAAGAGTTGGCTTGGGGTTAGAAGGTTTTTTAAGGAGGACCTTAGATATCAAATAGAAACCTCCCCAGTTTTCAGAAATAGGAATAAATTTTTCAAAAATCATTATCCAATTTAGAACCATTTTACGGGCATTACTCAACATCAAGCGATCATTTTCATATAGCTTAAGACACAATTTAGGCCATTGGGAACTCAAGCCCAAAATCACATCCACAAAGATACATAATATACATTAACCGAGATAATCAATATGAGTCTCAAATCACAATCAGATCAAAACCAGTTCACAACCAGTTTAAAGTTTCCAAATCCAATCATACAAGGTTTTGGAACACAAAATAAGCGGAAGAAATAAACAATTCAAAACAGATTGACCACACTCGCCCGTCATCGCCACTGCCACCAGCTTAACCTGAGAAAAAATAAATAAATAATGGGGTGAGCAAACAAAAAGTTCACCGTGGAAATTTCCAGGCGATATATCCAATATAATAACTGAAAGCATAATCTCGGCATGAACACAAATCACTACGTCCACCTCCTACACTGCCCTACGCTCATGTGTACACACCTTTATTGTCGGAATTCTCAACGACGAGAGCTAAACCATCGGAATCCTCAACAACAGGAATCAAACCATCGGCAAACCCATCGACAGGATAACACTCTAATTAGGCAAAAATAAGAAAACCGTCAGAATGCTCAACGACAGGAAACCCTCTCAAAGACTAGTGGTTCACATGCATACATTGATTACAAAACCACGCGATTATAGAGAATAAAAGCATAGTTAAGTTTATCATCATCCATTTGTTCGGAAAGACATGCTAAAGCACAAAGAACAACTCGGTAGGCTTTGAGGCTCGACTCTTCAGGAATCTACATTTAATCAAGATAATTTTCATAAATAAATTATCTTGATAACTCTGAATTTAACGAAAGCTCTTACTTAATCACAAATTAATGATTAAGTAATTTGAAGAATTTTAGTGGAATTTGGATCTCGGTTTTTAAAGAAAAAATCACAAAATTATTCTAAAAATGCTAAAATTGAGTTTGGCACGAAAAACGAGGTTTCATTTCGAAAAAATAACTAAATGGCTCGAGAAAAAGGGTTTCGGCTCGCGGAGACTGGTGCTGGCACGGGCTGACCTTCCTGGATGCAGCTGCTGGTGGCTCGCCGGGTGCTGTTGGGCTCCTGGTGGCTGCTGGTGGCTCGCTGCGCGAGGAGACCTCACTGCTAAAGCTAGTGGGCGCGCAGATGGGCTGCTACGGTGCTGGGGCACGCACACGGTCGACATGGTACGGCTATTGGGCGCAGGGGCTGTGTGCTGCTGGACCTCGGGTGACTGCGGGTGATGATGTTGGCACGCCTGGGGTCACTTGCAAGGCGTCTGAGGCACTCGATTATGGGGACGCATGCCGCTGTGGCACGGGCTCGCGGGCGACACTATGCAGGCGCTGCGGGAGTCTGCGGTATGCTGCGGGCGATGGTGCGCGACCGCAGGCCACTTTGTGCATCCGTTGCACCCCGCTGCGACCCTTTGCAGCACACCGCGCTATCGCTGCTGTCTGTGGCCCGCCTGCGGCTAGAGCTCGCGGCTATGACCTGGGAGATTTTCTGGCGAGTTTAAAATGGTCAAGGCTCGGGGTTTTTTCAACAAATTTCCACCAGGTTTAAAGACATATAAGAAGGGTTCAAGGCATGCCTTACAAGGCTAAAAACTCGACTTGATAATTTTCCATAATTTTTTGAAATTAGAGGCAACAAAGGGCTCCAAAATTTCTCAACAAAACGATAATTTTTTCGATGATATAATATCTCAGCAAAAGTGGGCACAATGGAGTTCCAAGATCTAAATATTTCTTCAATAAGACAATAGATCTAAA
>BKCP01011625.1:949671-971189 GCA_008636005.1 Striga asiatica | reverse complement strand
AATTTGGCGCCGTTGCCGGGGAAGGCAAGTAGGATATTTAGTTTTGGTATTGATTTAATTTTCCGTGTTTCTCTTTGTTTTTTGTTTTTGGGATTTTTGTTTTCTCTTTTGTGCATATTTGTTTTTCTTTTTGTCTTCTTTGTTTTTGTCTTCTTTTTCCTTCTTTTTCGTGGCTACGTGTGGTTGTTCTATTTTGATGTGCAGGAGATATGAACTTCAACCGTACTTTTCCCTATCCGCACACCCAACCTTGGGGTTACGAGCCGAGCTATCACACCGGGTACCACAACCAATCATATTCATATTCTTCCGAGCAGTACTGGGATCCCCACACAGTCGAGCTTGAGTCCCACAAGTTCAACGAGAAGCTCGACCGTATCTATGAATTCGCGTCATCCCGGTTAGCTCTGGATGAAGAGACCGCAACCCGGTGTAAGCATGCGCATCAGTCACCTCCATACCATGATTCTTGGGACTATGCCCAGACTTGGTCATATCCTTACGAGCAGCAATGGGAGTCTTTACCTGTTGAGCAGTCATGTGAGTCCCTCGAGGACTCATCAGAGTACAATGCCAAGCTCGACCAGGCCCTCGCTCTTTTAGCCTCCCAAGCGGCCCGTAGGAGCAATATTGAGTCCAAAATCGAGAACCTTGTGGAGCGCGTGCAAGCATTAGAGGATCGAGTTAACAATGTCACTCCCGAGCCCACCGCTCAAGGCAAATCTATACATAGAGATGAACCTCGGGAGGCTGCTTTGACATACGATGAAAAGCTCGACCTCATCCTTGCTCACATATCTGCCCAGGCCACTCGAGATGTGGAGATTGAGCTCAGATGTGCTGGACTGGGCACACAAACGGAGATTCTTACAGCACACATCGACTCAATCGAGGCACAAGTCGCCGACCCCCACTTCATGCTTGATACTCAAGCCCGTACGATGAAACAAATGTGTGAGGCCGAAGAAGAAGATGATGAGCTCCAGCCAGACGTTGATGATATTTCAGAAGAGGAGATCCATGGGCTTGATTCTCAAGTCCCACCTCCCACCTTTGAGTTGGAGCATCCTTCTTCGAGGCCGTTGCACTGTGTTACGAAGTTGGGAGAATTCAGTTCGACTTGCTCCACAGATATCCTTATAGTCCTGGAGGTTGACGACAGAGCTCGCGTGGGAAAAGCTCTGCGTTTAGAATTGGGGATTGCTCGTGCCCGGGACCACTTCATACAGAACATAGCCACCCGGATCCACCATGCCCGCCTTCTTGCCACCCTTCCCATGCTGCCACTTCTGGAAAATACGAAGGCTTGGCATGATCGCCATTTCTTCTTGGACCCTGGCTGAGTTCCTCGCAGGTTTCGTCAAGCTAATGACGTTAAACAAGCGCTTCTTGGGAGGCAACCTAAGTGATTTATTGCTTTCCTAGATATTTTCTTTATGCTTTTTAGATTTATTCTTTGAATAATGGGAGTTTGGAGTTTCTGTGTTTTTCTTGGCAGGAATGAGTTAGCGAGCTTGAGCAGGACGAACATCGAGGTCCAAGGTGGAGCGTGCACGAGTAGCTCGTATGTGGATGCTTATCTCCTCGAGGCATTTTCGGTTTGCACACCCTTTTTTTTTCCTTTTCTTTTTATCTTTTTTGAGTTGTTCTTTCCTCTGTCTTTGCTTTTGAGTCTTGCGTTGTTGTCGTAGTTGCTAAGTTTGGTTCATCATGTGAGAGTGCTAGGTCCTTTATTTAACTTCCTGTTTCATGTTGAAGCAATGAGGACATTGCCTCATTTTAAGTGTGGGGGAGTTATTCGGATTTTTGCATGCTTATATGGTGGGCCGGGCTAGTTTAGGTTTTTTGTGTTGTTGAGCATGGTATTGGTGGATTATATGATTTGTTGATGGATGTTTGATGAAATTGGGAAATTGTGATGACGATTGTGTTGATCATTGTCTCGATATTGCTTGATTGCTTTGAGTGACATTTATTTACCTTGTGAGGTTTTGATCCTTACTCTTTCTTTCTTGTGAGATATTGGTCATATTCTTGAATGATTAGAACTTGCCTTGAGTTTGTTTGAAAGGAATCTATTAGAGTTTGAAATTGCGAATGTGATTGAGGCGTTTTGTTTGAATAGCTCACTTCTGCCTTGTTCTTTGGCCCTATTTATTATTCCACTAGTAGCCCGTTTGAGCTTAAAACCTTTTCTTGTCAACCTGTTGACTGATTTGTGTGATGATTGGGTGATTGGTGGCATTTCTGAATATGGTGGACATTGAGTTGCATTTTGTTTGCTTGACCATTAAAAAAAAAAAAAAACAACATTGAGAGTTCACAAGACGAATCAATGGATTCTGCTCCTCTTACTAGTCGATTCATTTTGACAGGTAATGAGCATTAGGAAACTACTGTAGGAAACTTGGATGACCTCCAATGTTCACACCTACAGAATGTTGTCCTTTTGATTCAATTTTGTTGGGAAAAAGTTACTCTCCAAATAAAATAAAAAAAAAGAGAGAAAAAGAAAAAAATAAGGTTAAGTGATGATGTTGCAACTTGCTCTGAGCATCTATGTGTTGTTTGAAGAATGTTGGTTGGGTAGTAAGTGTGTTGTCATGATTATTTTGGTTGAGTAGCGGAGAACTCGAGTAATCTATTTGCTCGAGAATTGTGATTGTGTATTTGAGCTTCTTTTCCTTTATATATCCTTACCTTGAACCAAATAGCCTACATTACAACCCGTGAAGTCCTCTTGATCCGCAAGTTTTGAGCTTTGATTGTTTCTGAGTAATTTAAACGATTGGCAAGCATATGTTGAAACTTGAATATTGACCAATCTGAGAGAACCTATCATATATTCATGTAAAAGAATGAGTGAGGCATACACTAATATTTCTGTATTTGAGAGTTTGTCATTTTGAGGCCAAGTTGATATTTGAGGCATATGGTCATACAATCGTTGGAATTCAACCCGGTTGAGTTAAATATTTCTGAGGCTCTTCTTGTATGAAATCGATATCCATGTTCGTGTCTTGTTTTCTTTTCTTTTGTTTTTCTTCGGGACGAACAAAGGTTTAAGTGTGGGGGAGTTGTTTGTCCCATTTTTGTTGCGTTTTTCGTTGTTATTTTGTCCCTCATATTGAGTCATTTAGATGGTTTTAGGATCATTTTGTCATTTATTATGTGTTTTGCGTTCATTTGAGTGTTGTGATGTTTTTCCGTTTGTTTTCCGGTCTTTTTCTGTTCTCTTTTCGTTTTTGGTGTGTAGTTTGAAGACCTTGGGAGAACAGGTTTTCGAGAATCTTGTGGGGAAGCTGACACCATTAGATAGAGGGATTCGTTAGCGACACGTGGGAAAAAACGGAACTCAATTCTGAGTTAAAACGAACCCGAACGAGCAAAAATCGTAAGATGGTGCAGTGCAGATTTTGGTCTCCGCGGCCGCGACCCTTTCTTCGCCGCGGCCGCGGCAAAGAAAAGCTGCCAGGTCCCAAATTTCTGCAATGAAAATCCCGCGGCCGCGGAGGAGGAAGTCGCGGCCGCGGAGGTCGCGACAGCAGGATTTTTATTTCGCGATTTTGATCAGTTTTGGGGGACGTTCCACTTAGGTTTTGAGTTGGCTCTCGTACTTTTTCACCCCAGAACTCAGTTTTCTCTTATCTTTCACTTGGAATTGATCTTGGATTGTGAAAACACCAAGATTTGACTCGTGGATTTGGATTGTTCGTTGTTCTTTCGACATTGGATTCATATTTAATTGTAAGCTTTCTATTTCATTTTATCTGTGATGATGATGGCTTTGATTGATATTGATGTTGATGTTGAATTGATGATGAGTGGCTAAATTCATATGCTAGGGATAGGGGATTGATGTTTTGAAATCGTTTGTGATTGTGGGCATTCGTTGATTGTTCTTTCCATGCGAGTTAATCTTTTATTATGGTTCTTCAATTATCAGGCTTGAGTATTGATAATTGTTGAAGGGTGACACTTCAACTTACAATTGTTTCAATTGAATTTGATTTATTCGTGCTTGAAATTGGGAATCTAATTGATTAGTCGGTTAATCACCCTCTAGTCTACTTTAATCGACTCTCAGAACTGAAAGGGGAGGAGTCGGTCGAAATAGGCTCGTATGAACTAGGCTTGTTCGTAACTGTATTGCCTAGGAGTTAAATGAATTGTTAATTTACCGTTCTAGTTTGTTCTCTTGTTACGAAAAGTTATTGAGAATGAGTACTCGAACGTGTCGATTATTCAAATCACTTAGCTGAACAATCACCTGCCCATTAATTGCAATTCGAACCAAAACGGATCTCCCCGATTCCCTAGTTTCTTTATTATTATTTAGTTGGTATTTTAAGATTTATGCTTTTATGCTATTTCTTAGTTGATAGTTAATTCCTCCCCAATCTGATTAGAGTGTTTAGGATTTATTTTTCTTTTTTGTGTTATCAATACCAATTCTAAATTCCGAACCGCCATCCTCGAGAGATCGACCCGGGAAACGAATCCTTGATTCGGTACTCGGTAAAAATAAAAATTTGTACACAACAGTCACCTTCCCCTAGGACGACAGCGAGCATGGTTTCTCCTAGGGGAGCGACTTCCGAGCCATTGAATCCGAAGAGTGACGTGTGTAGGGGCGTCAGTTCAATGTCAAGCTCCATCCTTCTGAGGCAGTCGTAGAATATTACGTTCACGGAACTTCCGGTGTCGACAAATACCCTCTTCGTACCCCGATATCTGCGCTGTTATCATCAGGGCATCGTTATGCGGCCTTTCGACTTCACCCACATCTGCCGGTCCGAAGTTCATTACTGGTCCACTTTCTTCGACCTGCTGCACCTCGACTTTCGCATATCGGCCTCGAGCATAGGCCTTTGTTGCCCGATTGGAGTCTCCATCAGTCGACCCTCCGAAAATCATGTTAATGACTCCTCTTTTTGGTGGGAGTTCCTCCTTTTCCGGCGATCTCGCCCTCTTGCGAGGACTCTTACTTCATTCTCGCCTCCTGCTCGTCCTCTCTCGGTCTTTGTATATAAACTCCTTCAAGTGACCCGCCTTTATCAGCCTCTCGATTTCGTCTTTCAAGTGTCGACAGTCATCAGTGTTGTGTCCATAGTCTTTGTGGAATCGACAGTAAAGGTTGCTTTTGGGCTTCAAAGGTCCATCTTTCCTCGTCCGCGGCCATCTAACCACATCGTCACGGAATTCCCTCTCCATAACCTCCAGAATCCTAGCATGGGGAGCCGACAAAGGTGTGTATTGAGTTGGTCTCCATCCCCTAGACCTGCCTTCGCCCCTTTTAGACCTCGGGGATCCCCTTCTATCTCCTGTCGACTGACCCTTCTTTTCATTCTTGTCGTCTCGACTGTCAGTTTGAGCCATCTTCATGCTCTGCAAGTAGTCGGCCTCGGCCTCTTCAACGTTCATGTATTTGGCACATCTTCCCAGCACATCGTCGAAACTCCTACCAGGTCGTTTGGCCAAGGAGTTTTTGCACAATCCTGGTAGCAGTCCTCTCGTCAGTCCTCCCGATTTGATTTCCTCTGTCGCTGTGGGGCATTCGACGCACGCCTTGGTAAACCTCGCCACATATTCTCGCAACGACTCGCCTTTCTTCTTGTAACACCCCGCTTATCAGAGTAAATTTTTTGCAACTTTTACTTCGAAAATACTCATATCTCTTTCGAAATCTTTTGCGACTAGTTCGGGATGCTACTCAACCTTACATCTTGAAAATCCATTTATCTTTAAACTCTTGTCTAATAACTCTTTTAGACATAATTAAATAGATTTTCTTTAAACTTGCATTTAACCATATTCATACTTCTCTAAATGTTAAAAACTTCAAATCATAACTTCATTTAAAAATGCAAGTTCAATCATCATATTGCGTAGCGGATAAATAAATCAAAGTATACTTTTAGAACGTAGTTAATTATACAGACTGGTTTAAATGTCCGTATCAAAGCTTGTCTTCATCTGAATCCACGATCCACACCAACACTGCTCCACTCACACCTCCTCTTCAACCTGTTACCTGAAACTAAAACTCATGGGGGTGAGTAACGATAAAGATCATCATATACCGATATCTGATCGGTAACCAGAAATCTATTCTGGTACATAAACTCAAACTTTTCTCTTTCTCTTCTTGATTAAGTACATGTGCACACTCTAATGGATATTTCTCAAGGCAACTCAACGGCCTCCATTAGAACTTAGGAAATACTCGTAAGGCAACTCAGCGGCCTTCTTCCCAAGCGTATAATCAATACTTAGGATATACTCCGAGACAACTCATGGTCTCCTCATCCCATCTCTATCGATATCGTACTCAATGTGATACCCGTTCAGGGTCCCCACCTTTTTGTCTTTGAAATCATTTGTAAATCGATAAGTGCTGTGCTGTAACGAAATCTGCAAGTTACATCAAATATAAACAAATATACTAAGTACTATGCTCATATACTCAATAAGATTTTAGGATTCTTAACTCATCCAATCTTATAGAAATTCATCAACATGCTCTTTCTCAAGTTAACTTTTCTTCAAGTTCAATTACTTAACCTTATAAATCATGTCTTCATAAACATCAATATGATATTAAACTTATCATATTTTAACTCAAATGTGAAAATAACTATACTTCACATTTATACTTGATTAAATATTTAAACATCATCATCATCAAGATATATAAATTCATCTTGATCTTTAACTCAATCAAGTACTTAATCCATCATACATCTCATCTCTTAATTTATCACTTTTCACTTAAATAACTCAAAAGTGAAATAAACTCAATTATAATCATCTTCCAAATCATCACTTTTAATCATAATATTAATATGTCATACTTAATACAATTTTTATAAAATTGTATACTCAACATATTAAATCAAACTTCATCAATTTTCTCATCACTCATATGAGAATAGATCATAAAAATCTCATTTTAACATCTTGATCATCTCATGAATATTCTTGCATATATATACTCATCTTCACATATATGCCATCTCATATTCATAACTCATTCATTTCTCATCTTTAAATTATGAAATTTAACAGTCATAATCTCAACTTCTAAATAGACATGTCATCAAAATTTCATAATTTAATCATTCATATTCATCAAGTTATGAGAATTTAAAGTCATAGTGAACATAAACTTCATCTTACATGTTCATCTTCAAAAATTCATAACTTAAGTTATACTATGCCAAATCACTAAATTCTTGATCTCATGTACTCCTCTTTTACACAAGAATTATTCATTTAAATCATACTTTTCCAGCATATTCATATCTTCATGAAAATCTCATGCAAATCAACATCTCATTTCATTAAGCACATATATCACATAATTGATCTTTAACATCTTTAACTCATTTTATCAATTATAAACTCCAACTTCTACATCATGATATACATACTCATAAACATGTAAACTTATCATAAAAGCATGAACTCAAATATGAAACATTAAGATAAGTAAATTACCTCCTTCTAGGTGAAGTTAAAAACTTGATTCTTCACTCTAATGTCCTTACTTCTCCAAAGATTACTCCTTCTCACTCTCTCTCACAAACTCATATGACTTTAGTAATTATTTTGGTGTAAAAACTCTGAGGTTTAAGCCTCTATTTATAGGCACAAATTGGAGAAACATCCAAATAGAGTGATTAAATGATCATAATATAAAATTTAACTTATAAACTTAAATAATCTTTAAAATATCTTATGATTTACTTATTCATCCATCCAAAGCATATTTAAACATCAAAAATGGCCTTTGGTTAAAGTCACAATCGAATTCTCAATAATCCAATTGGACTGTCGGCAACACGACTCGTGTGGGGGAGTCACACGACTCGTGTGGCCTCACACGACTCGTGTGCCTTGCCACACGACTCGTGTGGCTTGCCGACACTTTTGCTCTTAATCATTCATCTTCTCACACGACTCGTGTACTATATCACACGACTCGTGTAGCTTCACACGACTCGTGTGGCTCATCACACGACTCGTGTCAAAATCCCGAGGCTAACTTTCATCACGTCTCCATCCCACACGACTCGTGTGCCTCTCCACACGACTCGTGTGGCTTCACACGACTCGTGTGTCTCTTCACACGACTCGTGTGGCTTGTTCCTTGAAAATTCTTAATTTCGGTCCGATAACTTACTATCTTGGACTCGAAATCACTTATTTCTTGGAACAATAACTCATAATAACTGAGATAACTGAAAGGGATATTACAATCTACCCCCCTTAAAACTATTTCCGTCCTCGGAAATATAAAAACAAACATACCTCAAAACGCAAACTCAGGAAAACGAGCTCTAATATCAGCTTCCCTCTCCCAAGTGGCATTTGACTCTCCGTGGCGATTCCATCTAATACGAACGAGGGGAATATCTCGATTCCTGAGCCGATGAACCTTTCGGTCCAAAACTGCTACTGGCTGCTCCTCATAAGTTAAATCAGGCTGAATCTGAATCTCATTGTGCTTCAGCACATGCTCGGGATCGCACACGTAAGCACGTAACATCGATACGTGAAAAACATTATGCACACTTGATAACTCCGGAGGTAATGCTAAGCGATAAGATACTTCTCCAACTCGTTCCAAAATTTCAAATGGACCTATATATCGAGGATGTAACTTGCCTCTCTTCCCAAAACGAACGACCCCTCGCATCGGTCGAACTTTCAAGAAAACTTTATCTCCAACTTCAAATTGCATCTCTCTTCTATGCTTATCGGCTGAAGACTTTTGCCGACTCTGAGCAGTCTTTAGCCTTTCTCGAATCCAGGCTACTTGCTCAACCGTCTCTTCAATCATCTTTGGTCCAAGAACTCGACTTTCTCCAACATCGTCCCAATAAAGGGGTGAACGGCACTTTCGTCCATAAAGTGCTTCATATGGAGCCATCTGAATCGATGCGTGGTAACTATTATTGTAAGCAAACTCTACTAATGGTAACCACTTCTCCCATTTATCACCTCTATCCAATATGCAAGCTCTGAGCATATCCTCTAGCGTCTGGATAGTCCTTTCGGATTGGCCATCTGTCTCAGGATGATAAGCCGAACTAAACTTCAATTGTGTGCCCATTGCCTCGTGCAAACTCTCCCAAAATCTGCTAGTGAATCTGGGATCTCGATCAGATATGATCGTAACTGGCACTCCATGGAGTCGAATGATTCCACGCGTATAGATCTCAGCTAACTTGTCCATCGACATCGTCATTGTCACAGGCATAAAGTGGGCGACTTTCGTCAATCTGTCCACTACTACCCAAATCGCATCATGATGCTCAGACGACTTAGGTAACCCTGTAACAAAATCCATGGTAACTTCTTCCCATTTCCACTTTGGAATCTCAAGTGGCTGCAACAGTCCCAATGGACTTTTGTGTTCAGCCTTCACTTGCTGACACACCAAACACTTCTTTACAAAGTCTGCTACATCTCTCTTCATTCCTTTCCACCAAAACGACTTTTTCAAGTCGTGATACATTTTGGTGCTTCCAGGGTGAGCTAAATAAGGTGCACTGTGTGCTTCTGTCAAGATTTCCTTCCGCAAGGACTCGACTTTCGGCACAACAATTCTGCCTTTGAACTCTAAAGCCCCATCGGTGCTTCGGTAAAAGCCTTCTACTCCTTCAGCATGAACCTTCTCTTCGATCTTCCGAATAAATTGATCGAAAGTTTGCTCCTTCCGGATTCTATCCCTCAACATAGGTTGAATCTTCATCGAGTTAATACTTCCTGTAATCTCCTTAGGAAGTGACTCAACTACTTCAATCTGCATTCGGGCGAACTCTTTAATGAGTTGCTTCTGTTGTGATATACAACAGGATAACTCTCCCTTCACCTTTCGGCTTAGGGCATCAGCTACTACGTTCGCTTTTCCCGGATGATATTGAATAGTGCAATCATAATCTTTCACTAGCTCTAGCCATCTCCTTTGGCGCATATTGAGCTCTTTCTGTGTGAAAATATATTGCAAACTCTTGTGATCAGTGAATATTTCACACCGACCACCATAGAGATAATGCCTCCAAATCTTCAATGCATGCACTACTGCTGCCAACTCTAGATCATGAGTTGGGTAATTCTGCTCATTTGGCTTCAACTGCCGCGAAGCATATGCCACAACTTGACCTTCTTGCATAAGTACACATCCAAGACCCTGCTTTGAAGCATCACTATAGATTGTGAAACTTTTAGTAGGATCAGGAATAATCAGTACTGGAGTCGTTGTAAGCTTCTTCTTAAGCTCTTGAAAACTTTCTTCACAACGATTTGTCCATTCAAACTTCACAGATTTTCTCGTTAGATTTGTCAAAGGGAGAGCAATCTTTGAAAACCCTTCGATAAACCTACGATAATAACCTGCTAATCCAAGGAAACTCCGAACTTCAGATGGATTCTTCGGCACGGACCAATTCTGAACTGCAACAATCTTGTTTGGATCAACCTCAATGCCTCTTATCGTGATTATATGGCCTAAAAACGCCACTTTCTTCAACCAAAATTCACACTTAGAGAATTTGGCATACAGCTTCTCTCGTCTAAGGGTACTAAGAACTACCCTTAGATGTTGCTCATGCTCTTCCATACTCTTGGAATAGATCAAAATATCGTCAATAAAGACAATAACAAATTGATCTAAATACTGATGGAATACTCGATTCATCAAATCCATGAACACCGCTGGTGCATTACTTACTCCAAATGGCATAACCACAAATTCGTAATGACCATATCTTGTTCGAAACGCAGTCTTGGCTACGTCAGATTCTCTAATCTTCAGTTGATGATAGCCTGAGCGTAAATCTATCTTTGAAAATACGCAAGCTCCTCTCAACTGATCGAATAAATCATCTATCCTTGGAAGTGGATATTTATTCTTGATTGTTAATCGGTTCAAATCCCGATAGTCGATACACATCCTCATGGATCCATCCTTCTTCTTCACGAATAGAACAGGTGCTCCCCAAGGTGAAACACTCGGTCTGATGAAACCAAGTTTCAACAACTCCTGGATTTGCGTCTTCAACTCTTGCAATTCCTTCGGCGCCATCCGATATGGTGCCTTCGACACTGGTGCTGCTCCTGGAACCAGATCAATTGTGAACTCCACTTGTCTGTTGGGTGGTCCTCCGGGTAATTGATTTGGAAACACATCCACAAACTCACGAACAATTGGAATATCGTGAGGTGTCTGTGCTTTCGAATCATCTTCGACAATGCTCACCAAATATCCTTGACAGTCATCCCTTCGCAGAATCTTCCTCGCCTTTGCCATCGAGATCACACATGGTAGAGTTCTCATCTTTGCTCCGTAGAAAGTAATTTGATCATCTTTTGAAAGATAAAGAATTACCTCTCTTTCATGGCAACGAATATCAGCACGATAATTCGTTAACCAATCCATTCCAAGTATGAGATCGAAATCCTTCATTTCGATAACATAGGCCTCTAATGCCAAGATTTTTCCTCCGATATTAACACTAAGGTTCTCTACCTTAGAGCTTGTCTCTATTTTCCTTCCTGAGGCTAAACTTACCTCAAGAGGGTCAATAGTGTTAATAATTCTAACTCCAATTGCGTCTATACATCTCTTAGACACAAATGAATGCGTTGCTCCAGTATCGAATAAAGCAAAAATTGGCATATCATTTAAAATAATCATCCCAGACATGGTACCTGGGTTCTGCTCAGCTTCAACTTGATTGATGGCATAGACTTGGGCTTGTTGTCCTCCTCCCTGCTGCTGCCTTTCTGGACAAAACCTCATGCCATGACCAGGTTTTCGGCAATGGTAACATACATTTTGTCCAGCCAGACATTCTCCCAGGTGGTGCTTGCCACATTTCTCACAGTCTGGAACATTTCCTCCTTTCTGCTTCTGCTTATTCTTACGGTCCTTCTTGTGACCGTTCCACTTCCTCTTGTTCTTTCCATTCTTCTCTTCTTGGACTGGTACCAATGGAGCTGTTGGTACTGTTGGGATTTGTGATAATGGCTGTATCACAACTTGAGCATCTCCCCTTCTGAAACTAGCCTCGATCTCATGAGCCTTGGCCACAATATCAGCATAAGTTTGAATATTGTGTCCGGCCACATGATGACGAATCGAAGGTAACAGTCCATCTCGAAAACGTCTCGCCTTCTTAGCCTCTGTTTCAATCAGATTGGTTGCAAAGGATCCCAATCGAGTAAATTCTCGTTCATATTCATCAATTGAACGATTACCTTGGACTAAGGCCAGGAATTGGCGTTCCATCTCAGCCTTATAGTAGTCCGGGTAGTACTTGTCATTCATCATCTCCTTGAATTGGTCCCATGTGAGATTCTCCTTCTCACCAGGACGCATGCCCCAGTAAGAATTCCACCAGAGACGAGCATCTCCAGTCATCTGTAACTGAGCACAGAGAATACGATGTCTCTCTGAGCACTCAGTTATCTCGAAAATTGTCTCTAGGCCTTGAATCCATTCATCTACCAGACGAGGATCTCCTTGTCCGGAAAACTTTTCAGCATTGTAGCCACGGAACTGGGCTACTACTTCAGCCGATGTCATCTCTCTTTGAATCGCTCTTGGAGCCATCTGGGTTATTAATCCCATAATAACAATTATTTCAAGATAAGTCATTATTTCTATACGAGTTACTTAGTAACCCGATAATCTCAATTTCTCATAGGGGTAAATATGATATTACTTAACATCTTTGATTGAGCATCTTCTCTGATTTCTATAATTTGGATATCCGAATCTTATTGAGCATAGACTTAGTAATTTGCTTATATAAAAATTTTCATAAAAACTTTTAACAACACTTACCTGGTAGTCGGCGAGGTGTGAGTTTGGTGTGGTCGGTTTTCCTGAAACATTTCTTTCTTAAAACATAAACTTTTTAGTATACAGAGCTCTTAAAACTCTAGCTCTGATACCACCTGTAACACCCCGCTTATCAGAGTAAATTTTTCGCAACTTTTACTTCGAAAATACTTATATCTCTTTCGAAATCTTTTGCGACTATTTCGGGATGCTACTAAACCTTACATCTTGAAAATCCATTTATCTTTAACCTCTTGTCTAATAACTCTTTTAGACATAATTAAATAGATTTTCTTTAAACTTGCATTTAACCATATCCATCCTTCTCAAATTTATAAAAACTTCAAATCATAAATTCATTTAAGAAAATGCAAGTTCAATAGTCAATATGCGTAGCGGAATAATCGAAAGCGTGATTTATTATACAAACTTTATTAAAGACTTCATAAAAATCCTTGGAAATGCACAACCACCACCACAACGTCTCGAGCTCACACCTCCGGCCCGACCCTGTTTCCTGAAAAACACAATGGGGGTGAGTACGATCCTCTTGTACCCCGAAAAACACCCATACTAAAGTAAACAGCAATAATAATACAATATCATGATCTCCGGTATATAACTGGACTTAAACTCCTCCAGTATCTCAACTTCATCTCACCGATATCTCATCGGATACTTGTGCACAATCTAATGGATATTTCTCAGGCAACTCAACGGCCTCCATTAGAACTTAGGAAATACTCGTAAGGCAACTCATCAGCCTTCTTCCCAAGCGTATAAACTTAAACTTTTACATACCTCGGACATGATATCAATATTATACTCAATGTAATACCCAGTCTGGGTCCCCACCTTTCGTCGTTTGTAAATTCGTAAGTGTTGTTCTCGTATAGCAACCTCCTCAAGCTACATAAAAATATATAAACAAATATACTAAGTACTTATGCTCATTTACTCAATAAGATGCTCGGTTTTCTCAATTCATTCGGATAACTTATTCAAATCTTATAGAAATTTCAATAATCATATCATTTCTCAAATTAACTTTTCTCAATCTTTTACTCAATCAATCTCATCATATATCATATTCTCCAAATCATTCATATTTACTCATACTCATTTTTCACTTTTACATCTTGAAAGTGAAATTAAACTCAATCATATTCATCTTTTAAACATCACATCCAATCATGATATTAATATGCCATACTTAATACAATTTTTATAAAATTGTATGCTCAACATATTAAACCATCTTCATCAAATTTACTCATCACTCATATGAGAATAGATCATAAAAATCTCATTTTAATATCTTGATCATCTCATGAATATTCTTGCATATATATATACTCATCTTCACATATATGCCATCTCATATTCATAACTCATTCATTTCTCATCTTTAAATTATGAAATTTAACAGTCATAATCTCAACTTCTAAATAGACATGTCATCAAAATTTCATAATTTAATCATTCATATTCATCAAGTTATGAGAATTTAAAGTCATAGTGAACATAAACTTCATCTTACATGTTCATCTTCAAAAATTCATAACTTAAGTTATACTATGCCAAATCACTCAATTCTTGATCTCATGTACTCCTCTTTTACACAAGAATTATTCATTTAAATCATACTTTTCCAGCATATTCATATCTTCATGAAAATCTCATGCAAATCAACATCTCATTTCATTAAGCACATATATCACATAATTGATCTTTAACATCTTTAACTCATTTTATCAATTATAAACTCCAACTTCTACATCATGATATACATACTCATAAACATGTAAACTTATCATAAAAGCATGAACTCAAATATGAAACATTAAGATAAGTAAATTACCTCCTTCTAGGTGAAGTTAAAAACTTGATTCTTCACTCTAATGTCCTTACTTCTCCAAAGTTACTCCTTCTCACTCTCTCTCACAAACTCATATGACTTTAGTAATTATTTTGGTGTAAAAACTCTAAGGTTTAAGCCTCTATTTATAGGCACAAATTGGAGAAACATCCAAATAGAGTGATTAAATGATCATAATATAAAATTTAACTTATAAACTTAAATAATCTTTAAAATATCTTATGATTTACTTATTCATCCATCCAAAGCATATTTAAACATCAAAAATGGCCTTTGGTTAAAGTCACAATCGAATTCTCAATAATCCAATTGGACTGTCGGCAACACGACTCGTGTGGGGGAGTCACACGACTCGTGTGGCCTCACACGACTCGTGTGCCTTGCCACACGACTCGTGTGGCTTGCCGACACTTTTGCTCTTAATCATTAATCTTCTCACACGACTCGTGTACTATATCACACGACTCGTGTAGCTTCACACGACTCGTGTGGCTCATCACACGACTCGTGTCAAAATCCCGAGGCTAACTTTCATCACGTCTCCATCCCACACGACTCGTGTGCCTCTCCACACGACTCGTGTGGCTTCACACGACTCGTGTGTCTCTTCACACGACTCGTGTGACTTGTTCCTTGAAATTTCTTAATTTCGGTCCGATAACTTACTATCTTGGACTCGAAATCACTTATTTCTTGGAACAATTACTCATAATAACTGAGATAACTAAAAGGGATATTACACTTCTGTTGCATGCTAATCAACGAGAGGTAAGATTTCTCTTGCACCCTCACACTTGCAAATTGGTTAAGGAAACTCGAGCTGAATCCATCAAAGTCCCGAATCGACCCCGCTGGAAGTTGATGAAACCAATCTTGGGCCGACCCTGTCAAAGTCGTCAGGAAGGCGCGACATTGTACTGGGTCGCTGTAACGATGAAGCACGGCCATATTTTCAAAACTCCTCAAATGTCGAGACGGATCTGTGGTACCGTCATACCATATGTTCAGCTCCCTGAAGCCTTTGGGTAAGTCGGCTCTTAGGATTTGCTGCGAGAATGGGTGTTCTTTGGCTCCTCTGCTCTTCCTCCCGTCGACTCGAGCTTGCAAGTCGCGAACCTGTGCCAGCAGTTGCTCCAACGTCTCGTCCCTTGCTTGTGGATTAACGGTTCGAATGGACGATTCTTCTTCATCTACCCTTCTGTTCTGTTGCACATTCGACTGGGCTTGTTGCTCACCGCGTGGCTGCTGCTCGACTCGAGAGGGGTACTCGACGCGAGGCTGATGCTCGACTCGAGGTGGACACTCGACTCGGGGCTGCTGTTCTACCGGCGCTATCTGCTTCATCTGGGCTGCCACGGCTTCAGCAATCATCTTCTGCATTTCACTCCTCGTCATTGTCAGAGTCTGTTCCTCGACGCGGGGTTGTGTCTGTTCTGGAACCTCCTGTATCTGTTTTCCCTCGCGTCGAGAGGCCTCCGTTGGCTCCTTCTCTCCATCTGGGTTAGGGTTTTGACTTGTTCCTGCCTGAGTCAACACTTGTAACTTTACGCCGGTTGGAGTCACAGGCGTTTCTCCGCCCAATGTCAGCCCGGGTGGTGGAAGTCCTCCGAACGGCGGCATTCCCGTCATCTGAACTACGGAGTGTTTGGTGGTGGGAAGTGGTGGTGGCCTCTTGTCCATCCACGTCCCTCTGAACTCCTCGCTCAGGTTCCTCTGCAAGCTCTCCTTCTCCGCCATTGGCAAACAGATCGGAACTGGGTGTGAAGCTCTTTCTTCCTTTAAGAACTCCCCACAGACGGCGCCAAATGATGGGTCTACTTCTAGATCCGCAGTAAACCGGTGGTTGTGAGTTCAGATCTGCTTGAACCGCCTTGAAACCGTTGCTAGATCGCAAGAATCCCTGCAAAAACTCAACGCCGGAGGTGTTTCCGGCGTAGAGCCTCCGACGCTCAAGTCAGTATGAGAGTGATGAAGAGAGGCTGCGCAGCAGCTATGGGGGAGAGTGGGAATGAATGAGAGTTAGGGTTTAGGATTACCTCATCTCCTTTATATAGGAGTGAATACTTACGTGAAGTGCCCAAAGTACCCAATCGGTGGACCTAGAAGGTCCAAAATGCCCTGGTCGATTCGTCTCCCCTTAGTGCTGAGTCACCACAAGATTCCTTCTTATCCTTCCTAATGTGGAATGCGTCGGATATGTTGCAAGTATGGTGAATCGACATCATGTCCTTGTTATTTAAGATATGTGAGGTCGACTTCGAGATCTAGGAAGTCGACTAATGGATATGCACAGATTCGACGGCTCCACTCGACTAACTCTGAGGCTAAGTCGTATTCATGGAATCGTCTTAGTTCAGTCGACTTCTGGGAGTCGACTTAGGATATCTAGATGACCGGGAGCTGTACTCTTTTCTCCTTTCATCGATGTCGATTAGTGAAAGTCGATAGATTAAAGTCGACTTGTGAGAGTCGACTAGACCGGACATCTGCTTCTTAATTGCTCTTAGTAGGATCGACCCTAGGAAAGTTGATTCGGGCATGTCGACTGAGTCTTGTCGACCTGCGAGTAATTCGAGTGGTTTGTTGGTTGAGTGAGGAGCTTCTGGACCGGGTTATCCTTATGTGGCTATATCAATGTTCAACTAGGTCATGCCTAAATTGATGATGAACCTGTCTGTCTTGCACTTCAGCTCGTATTTGCAAGTAGCGACGGAAATTTGTTGGATAACCTTGATTTGTTTCTAGAAGCCTTCAGAACTTTGTTGAGCACCGAGATAGGATCACTCGAGATAGTACAAAATGCGCGACAAAGCAACATATCTTCCCCCTGTGTCCACGATATTGCCGGCGCTTTCCCCCGTCTTTTTGGCTCAGGTTCCTTATTTTCTTCTGTCTCCGTATTAAGACAAATATTGTCAAGACCTTCAACCTCTGGCCCCGTGGTAGCTCTTAGGGGATCTTGTGAGCCAGTAGGCTAATTACTCATAGCTGTTGGTATAAATTACCATGTTGAAAAGACATGCCCAAGTGAATTTTGCATTCCATACTGGGATGCTATTGGCCACATATATTGAGAATGATTCATGTTCATCGCATTTTGTTGTTGAGGGTAGACATGATTTTCTAAACTTTGGGATATAGGAAATGAGAGAATTGGTTGATATGGAAAATTTTGAAATTGGGATTGCAATTGCATTGCAGGAAATTGGCCAAAAACGGGAGGTTTACTCCTACGATAGTGAGAATTTGCTGAAGACGGACTATCGTCCTCGGAAGAATTAGGCATATTGAAATTAGAAAAATTTGGGTTTCTATCCATTACCGTTTCTACACTAAAATGAAGATGTATGTTTTATACTTACACAAATCTACTCATGGTTTTATAGCCGAAAATTCATATAAAAATCAGAGTTGAAGAAAGCATGCTATCATGATATGATAAGATGCAATAATATAACACTACAATTTGCAATAGTGAAAGTTTAGCACGGGTGGAATCTCATGATGTGACAACACATATTGACCAAGAATTTATCTTTAAGGTAGTGCATAACTTTTCATTTTGAAGTGACAACACATATTGACCAAGAATTTATTTTGTAAATAAATAAATAATACAAAAATTAAGGAAGTAATATAAAAGTGTAAAGAATATAAAAAAAATTACGCAATTGAAAATAGCAAAAAATTGTAGTCATGAAAATTTTAATTTTAGAATTTCATATTTTAAAAGTATTAGTAAAATTAATATAATTGCAACTCGTTCTTATTTCAAATATAGTATTACACATTTAATACATCGTTTTTTATTGTTTCTTTTCGACAACAATTGCAACTCGTTCTTATTTAAAATAATTTCTTTCATTTTTTTTTCAGGCTGTCAAGTAATTTTTTTTAAATCGAACAACCTCGTTTTACTTTTTTATTTAACGAGCAATGTTTGTTGAAGTTTGTTCTTCTTCGAAGAAATATGGTGTAGATCAATTATTTTTATTATTTATAGTCAAGTTATTTTTTTAACATTTAAAATATTTTATTTTATTATTTATTAAAATTAATAGCTAAATCAATTTTTTTATTTTATTATTTATTAAAATTAATAGCTAAAATTAATAGCTAAATATGGTATAGATCAAATTTTAGTTTACAAAATTTAGTAAATAAATGAGTGATGGCTTTTAAATGTGGGCCCAATACTAGTTACACCAATTAAGAACTCAAACCTACACCCTCTCCCAACTAGAGTAGCTCAACCGAAAACCAAATATTCTGAAAAAATGATTAATAAATGTTTCACACGGCCGCCTTTTGCTGAATTAATTTGTGGTGTTCACATACTTTCTAGAAAGCAAGCAAGAAAGAAAATTAGCATGCTTTCCATTATTTCTACCTCCTTACATTTGCAGTCAACTCACACCATCCACATTTCAGAACAACAATCTTAATTACCAAACAATTATTGTAAATAGAAAATACAAACACCATTACGCCAAGTTCATTCAACTAAATTTTATCCCACTCAATCAATTTGCTATGAGTAATAAGAAGAGATTGAAAGGGGGTCTCAAGGATTGGGACAGCCGGATAGGTCCAACTAGTGTTGTAAACGAATAGAATCGAATCGAGCTTGGGTTGTTCGAGCTCGTGTTCGTTTACATTCGAACAATGTTTGTGTTCGTCGTTTATTTTCGAGCAAAAATCGTGTTCGAGTTCGTTCGTTTAATTATTCGTCAAAGTACGAGTTCGTTCGTATTCAAATAATTTAATACGTAAATTTTTTAAATATGTTTGATTAACTCGAAATTTGACCGTTCAAACTCAAAAATAAAAGAATAAAATAAAAATATTTTTATATTTTAATTTTTTTATTAAAAATATAATGTAAATATATAAAAAAATAAATAAAGTTACGTTAAATTTTAGATTTTTTTATATTAAAAATATTATGCAAATATATAAAAATTAAAATAAAATTATATTAAATTAGTGTTCGTGAACATAATCGAACTCGTGTTCGTTCGATAATTAAATGAGTCTAATTTTCTGTTCGAACTCGACTCGATAAACAAACGAACAAGCTTTTGTTGAACTAGAACGAACTTTTGTTTGGGCTCGTTTACAAATTTTGACTTGTTATATTACAAATTAAAATCACCTGTTATATTACAAATAAATAAATAAATAAATTAAAATATATATCTCGATAATCGAGAAGGCTATTTTGACTTGTCAATCCTGACGTCCTACGCTCTTTACACGAAAGTGGAGGATAACTTACCAGTCAATAAACCAAATTTGATAAATAGAGATATAAAATGAAACTCATTAAAATAAAGATCTCTCTCTCTCTCTCTAACACAAAATGAAATTCAGAATGGTATTGTTGTTACTAATGACCATAAACTCCCTCTCATCGGCCCATTTTTATCCCAATTTCACATCCGTCCCAGCGTCCCTCCTCCCCAATGCCTCCGCCTGGTACGCCTTCAAGAAACTCGCCGGCTGCCACAACGGCGCCAAATCCGTCGACGGCCTCAACAACCTCAAGAAATACTTCCGCTACTTCGGCTATCTCAACTCCTCTTACAACGACTCCTCAAACGACTTCGACGCCACTCTCGAGGCCGCCGTCAAAACCTACCAGCTCAACTTCAACCTCAACGCCACCGGCGAGCTCGACGCGCCGACGCTCGCCCAGATCGTCCGGCCCAGGTGCGGAAATCCCGACGCCGTCGACGGAGCCTCCACCACGCGCCGCCGTGCCTCCTCCGCCGGAAACGTCCACGCGGTGGCCCACTACTCGTTCTTCCCCGGCCGGCCGCGGTGGCCGGCCGGAAGGACGCGGCTGACCTACGCCTTCCTGCCGGAGAACGGGGTCCCCGACGGCGTCCGGGCGGCGTTCCGGCGGGCGTTCGGGCGGTGGGCGGAGGTGACGCCGCTGACGTTTGCGGAGGCGGATTCGTATTACGGGGCGGATATCCGGGTCGGGTTCTACATCGGTGACCATGGGGACGGTGAGCCGTTTGATGGGGTGCTGGGGACGTTGGCCCACGCGTTCTCGCCGCCGGCGGGGAGGCTGCACCTGGACGGGGATGAGGCGTGGGTGGTCGACGGCGGGTATCTTGAGCCGGAATCGGCGGCGGCGGCTGCGGCGGTGGATCTCGAGTCGGTGGCCGTGCACGAGATCGGGCACCTGCTTGGGCTGGGGCACAGTTCGGTGGAGGAGGCAATTATGTACCCGACCATCTCGACGGGCGCCCGGAGAGTGGAGCTCGCAGGGGATGATATCGAAGGGATTCAGGAGCTTTACGGGTCGAATCCGAATTATAACGGGTCAACGGGTCAGACGCCGAGGGAGGAGAGGGATATGAGTGGTGGTGGTGGAGCCCCACGTCCGTGGAGGTGTCGGGGCATCTTGTTACTTGAATTGTTTTTATTTTCATTATTATTACTATTTGTTTAAAGTATATATATATATTTTTTTTTTATTTTGATATTTTATTTTTTATTGTTTTGTATTTATTATTATTATTCATTGTGGAGATATTAGATAGAGTGTTAATAATTACGGCACTCATTTTTACTATTCACCGTACCCAAAAAATACTATTTTGCCCTTACTAAAAAATAATAATAAAAAATTGTATTTTTAATTTTTTTTTAAAGATTGTCAAAAAATTATAATAAAGATTGTGTATTATCTTTATTGATAAATGTGGCCAATCAAAAAATAGTGTTATAACACAAAATCCAAAAAAAATAAAATTCATAAAAAAAAAAAAAACT
>BKCP01011625.1:917219-936076 GCA_008636005.1 Striga asiatica | reverse complement strand
ACACATATATATATATATATATATATATATATATATATAGGATGTGGTTCAAATGAGAACCAAGTCTTAGTGTGAGAATCGTGAGAACCGCTATTTTTATTTGAGCGTAGTGCTATGATTGATTGTGTTTGATGTTATTTTTATCCAGGATGAATTTTATTAAAAATAGCAACACAATTTCTGGTAGCACTTGTAAAAATGATATCATCATTTAATATGAAAAATAGCATCATACACAATTAAAAATAGCATAAAAAATGGTTCTCACGGTTCTCACACCAGGACTAGTTTTTATTTGAACCAGCCCCTATATACGAAAATATTTGTAAACATACATATATTATATACAAAAATAAAATTACATACAAATATCATCACGTGTACAATGAGCAAAATAAAAACATATATATCATCACATGTGTATGTGTATAAGGAGAAAATAAAAAACATAACAAAATGAGAGTCTAGAGGACTTGACCCATGACCTCCCACCAAAGTGAAAAAAAAAGACTACCAAGTTATCATCTAGACCAAACATATTTTGTTGAAAAGATGTCAACAAATAATGTACATATAGACGTAATTCAGTACAAATACGCGTTTTTCAGTTTTGCGCATTGGTACATGAATTGAAGTTGAGAGCATTGTTGTGATAAAAAAAATTCGTAAAAAGAGTCTCCGTTTGGAAGATATATAGATTTAAAAATGTGAAAAATATCTAGATTTTGTTCAAAATCAATTTAACATTAGAAAAAGACATTTTTTTCAATTTTTGGTCGGCCAAACCGCCTTCGGAAGTTTGCGGTGGATAGATCTCGTCGAGCTCTACAAATTCATAGGTCATGCGTCTAAAACGGACATTTCTACGCAAAGTTATGGCCTTTCAAAGTTTTGCTACCAAACAACTCATTTTTCGTGCAGGGCAATTCAGGAGCCTCTCTCGAATTGGCTTCCATTGTGTTGGATTAGACATTTGAATATTTGCTATTACAACAACGTCTTGTATATATAGTATATACATATATATTATAATATATATAAATATGATTATATGAATATATATTACTCCCTCTTATTCATAATAAGTGTCGTTTTAAGAAGTTGCATTGTAATTAAGGATATTTTTTTTTGTCAATAATAACCCTCTTTAATGAAGATAGAGAATGATGTTTTGGGGAAAAATAAAGAGTGGATATGAAAAGACGTAGTGTATTTATTAGCTAAATGAGGGTAATAATGAAAAAATATGTACAAAAGATTCAAAACGACATTTATTTGGATAATAATTAATAAAGCCAAAATGACTTTTAAAGAATAGAGGTAGTATATATTAAATAAAATAACTTGTATGACATTAAAATAAAAATAAAAGTTAAAAAACTACGAACACGAACATGTCGAACAATTCGAAGTATATATGTAGTATGTAATACCTAGTATAGTATATAGTATATAGTGTATAATATAAAGTATATAGTATATAGTTTGTAGTATGTAGTATGTAGCATCTATTATATAATATGTAATTTATACTTTATAATATGTAGTATGTAGTATGAAGTATATAGTATATACATATACTTTAAAATATGTAGTATATAGTATATAGTATATATTGTATAGTATATAGTGTATAATATAAAGTATATAGNCTCAAAACTCATTTATAATTGTTATTTAATATTGTTTACCCGTACATCGCACGGGGTACGCACTAGTACTTTATAATATATAGTATGTAGTATGAAATATATAATATATACATATACTTTATACTATTTAGTATGTAGTAGGAAGTATATAATATATAGTATATACATATACTTTATAATAGGTAGTATGTAGTATGAAATATATAATATATACACATACTTTATAATATGTAGTATGTAGTATGTTGTATGTTGTATGTTGTATGTTGTATGTTGTATGAAGTATGAAGTATATAGTATATACATATAATTTATAATATGTAGTATGTAGTTTGAACTATATAATATATACATATACTTTATAATATGTAATATGTAGTATGTAGTATGAAATATATAGTATATAGTATATATATATACTTTAGTTGTAATTGCATGATTAAATTTAATCTTAGTTTTAATTGAACATACTATCATGTAAGACATATTCATATAATACGTTTTATACTCTAATTTCGTTCGTGTTTGTTCGTTTATTGGTTCGATAAGTTGGTTTGAAATTGTTCGACATGTTCGTGTTTGTGTTTTTTAACTTTTTTTTTTATTGTTATGTCATACAAGTTATTTTATTTAATATTTAATTTATATATTATAATTTCATACTATAGTATATAGTATATAGTTGTATAAATATTATAATCAACTGTAATTTTAATCTTAATAATGTTTATTATTATTTTTTAATTTTCTTAGGGTACAAAACGTATTTCCAGAATACGTTTTATACCCTAAAACGTATTCCGAGAATACATTTTACACTTAATTATTTGTAAAACGTATTCTGGGAATACGTTTTTTGTAAAAAAAATTACAAAATTAATTTTTTTTTATAAAACGAATTTTGGGAATATGTTTTATAAATTTATAAAATTAATTTAAAATTTATTTTTTGCAATAAATAATATATAAAATTAATTTTATGAATAAAACGTATTCAAAAATACGGTTTTAAAAATTATACATATAAAACGTATTTCAGAAATACGTTTAATTTTTTTTATATATAAAACGTATTTCAAAAATACGTTTTATAAATAAAATTAATTTTATAATTTCTTTTTTACAAAAAACGTATTCCCAGAATACGCTTTACAAATAATTAAGTGTAAAACGTATTCTCAAAATACGTTTTACAAAGTAAAACGTATTTTTGAATGCGTGGTTTTTATATTTGTCCACCTCTTTTTTTCTTTTTTGTTTTTGTTCACTTATTTTTATTTATTTTTAAATAAATAAATAAATCGTTATGTTGCATTTTATTTTTCTTTTGGTTTATTTTCCTGCACGTGTCACTTTGTGATTGGGCGTGTTTTAGCTGAGGGAAAATATGTACCCGTTGTCGTCTTCTTCATTTTGTAGATTTGAACTTGAAAGCTGTGAGAGCTTAAGAAAAATGGTGTTGCAGAAATTCTTTGTGTTCTCTTATTCTAGATATTTTTCATTTATTTGATTTCTACATGGTATCTAGAGCAGGTCATTTTTTATGATCTTCAATGCCGCATAACAGAAATGAAAATCGCAATGAAATCGTACGCAACATTTACTCGAGAGATATCGATCCTTTGGCTCTTCATGGAACTGATAGTCCTGGTTTGATGCTGGTCACAAATCAGCTCACAGGTGCCAATTATTTGCACTGGAGCCGAGCAATGAAGCTAGCTCTATCCGCAAAGTCGAAACTCGGGTTCATCAACGGAATAGTGGAGATTCCAAAAAAAAATACAGATGAATTCATCCAGTATCAGAAGGTAGAATCTATGGTCATATCTTGGTTACTGAATTCAATTTCGAAGGAAATAGTTGAAGCTTTCATTTATGTCAAATCTGCCAAACAATTGTGGGATGAGCTTGCTGAGAGATATGGTGATTGTAATGGACCTCTTAAATATCAGTTGCAAAAGGAGATAGCCAATTTTTCTCAAGGTTCACTTACAGTCACAACATATTATACTAAGTTGAAATGTTTGTGGGATGAATATGCTAGCCTTATATCTTTACCAGAATGTGTTTGTGGCTCGAGCAAGGCTTTTTCTGAAAATGATATGGAAATCAAACTCATACAGTTTCTCATGGGTCTAGATGAAGTGTTTGAACCAGTCAAAAACCAAATCTTATTGATGGATCATCTCCCGAGTATTAACAAAGCTTACTCAATGTTATTGAAAGTTGAAAAGCAAAAGAGCATGGTAACAAGTTTGATGAATCCTTTGGAAACCTCAGCTATGTTAGCTAGAGGGAATTATGGGAGAGGGACAGGTTTTGGCCGTGGTAATGGTGGAAGAGGACCAGGAGGACAAACCTATAACAATGCAGGGAGAGGTAGAGGTTCACCAAGGTTGTCCAAAGAAGAAAGAGAAAAATTATTTTGCACTCACTGTGGGTATAATGGGCATGATGTTCAGGGCTGCTTCAAGCTAAATGGATATCCAGATTGGTACAAGGAACTTAAGAAACAAAGGCAAGGTCAGAATGTAAACATGGTGGAAGGTGATGATCTCTCAAAGTCAGATTCAGAGGTAAAGTCTCAACACAGTGATACTTTACCAGATATTAGCACATTAGCAAAGGAAGTGGCCAAATATATCTCAATGCAACAAGAAGCAGAGACACACACATTCTCTCATCTTGTGGAATCCTCAAATGGCACAGAAGGGTATGTTTTCTCACTTTTTCGCAAACTAAATAGAGGTAGCTGGATTGTGGATACTGAAGCTAGCAAACACATTTGCTCAAATCTCAATTTAGTTACCTGCAGTGAGGATATTGCTATACCTGTGATAGTTAACTTACATGATGGTTCCAAATTTGAAGTGACAAAAACTGGAGAAGTGCAATTGAATGATGTGATATTTCTTAAAAATGTCTTGTTGGTGCCTGAATTCAAATACAACTTGTTATCTGTGGGGCAGCTGATAGAGGACAATGGTCTAAATTTTAGCTTCACCAGTAAAGGATGTACATTGTTGGATGATAAAAGCAGTTCAGTCATTACAGAAGCAAAAGTCATGGCAGGGTTGTATATCATAGAAGGGAAAGATCAATATGCCAATGCAGTTGAAAATGTTAAGTGTATGGACAAGGATGTTGACCTTTGGCACAAAAGGCTGGGACATAGTTCAATGGGTGCACTCAGACATCTCAATTTTTTGAAGGGTGATCATTTGAATCAAAGTTTGAGTTCATGTGACATACGTCACAGATCAAAACAGTGTAGAATCTCTTTTCCTCTCAGTCATATACAAAGCAAGAAGAGAATTGACCTCATTCATATAGATGTCTGGGGTCTCTATCTTGAGAGATCAGTTACAAATGCTGCCTACATGTTGACCATTGTGGATGACTACACAAGAGCCACCTGGATATTTCTTATGAAGTACAAGTCAGAAGCATATAGCCATATCAAATTTTTCTTAAATATGGTGGTAGTTCAGTTTGATGAAAAGGTGAAGAAGATCAGGTCAGATAATGGGACAGAATTTGTCAATAAAGAAGTGGTTGATATGCTGAGAGATAAAGGGATAATTCATCAAAGATCCTGTCCTCATACTCCACAGCAAAATGGAGTGGTTGAAAGGAAGCACATAGCAATATTGGAGGTGGCTAGGTCTATCTCTTTTCAGGCACATTTACAGAAAGATTTATGGCCTTATAGTCTTCTAGCTGCAGTCCAGATTGTTAACACCTTGCCTAGTGAGAAGCTGGGATGGAAGAGTTCTTATGAGATGCTTCATGGTGTTTTGCCAACTTACAGCATGTTTAAGGTGTTTGGATGCTTATGCTATGCCAAAAGAAATCATACACACAGAAAGAAATTTGATGAGAGAGCAGTTGCATGTGTGTTTTTGGGATATATCTCAAGGGTTAAGGGATACAGGTTATATGATTTGAAGTCAAAGGAGGTTTTTGTTTCCAGGGATGTTGCTTTCTATGAGAACAAATTTCCCTTCTCAGGAGAAGCAAAGGATAATGAATCAGTTGGCATAAAAATACCTTTGCCTGCAGTGATAGATACACAAGAAACAGTTTCCAAGGAGGATTAACCTCCATTTTGTTGATAACTCAAATCCACAGAGTTTGGAAACAGTTACTAATCCAATGATGAATGAGAACAAGAGGATTAGAAAGAAGCCTGGGTGGATGACAGACTATGTGATGGATTTCACATCAGATGATGAAAATGAGGAGACAACTTTGTTTTTCACTGAAGTTGACAAGTCTGCTTCAGAACCTATCAACTATGAGCAGGCAGTTCAAGATCAAAGGTGGATTGAAGCCATGAATAAGGAATTAGAAGCACTTGAGATCAATCACACTGGGGAACTTACAACCTTACCAGTTGGGAAAAAAGCTATTGGTTCAAGATGAGTGTACAAGATCAAGAGGAATCCTGATGGCAGTATTGATAAATTTAAGGCAGGTTGGTGGCAAAAGGTTACTTACAAAAAGAGGGCATAGATTTCTTTGATAGTTTATCTCCTGATGCGAAGTTGGTTTCAGTGAGAATGCTCATAGCCTTAGCAACACAGCAAAAATGGCAATTACACTATATTGACATCAACAATGCTTTCCTTCATGGTTTTTTTGGAAGAAGAGGTGTATATGATGCCACCAAAGGGCTATGATAAGGCCAAAAAGGGAGAAGTTTGCTTACTAAAGAGGAGTTTGTATGGCTTGAAGCAAGCTTCAAGGCAGTGGAACATTGAGTTCTTAGATAAGCTACTCAGTTATGGTTTTGTTCAATCCTCACATGATCACTGCATGTTTGTTAAAAATTTAGGTTCTCATACCATTGCCTTACTGATTTATGTTGATGATGTTCTTATAACTGGAAACTCTCTTGTTGAAATTCAGCACATCAAAAGTTATCTTCATAATCTTTTTACTATCAAAGATTTGGGACAAGCAAAGTACTTTTTGGGCCTGGAAATTTCTAGCACAGAGAAGGGCACTTTCCTCACTCAAAGAAAATATATTCTGGACATAGTCCATGATCTGGGTTTGGATGATTGCAAAGCTGTTGTGACTCTATTGCCTCCTGGGATTAACTTGTCTTCACAGGACTCACCCATTTTTCCAGACTCCTCACTCTATAGAAGGCTCATTGGGAGATTGCTATATTTGAATCTGTCAAGGGCAGATATATCTTATGGAGTCCAGCAGCTTAGTCAGTTTGTTCAGTCACCTACGCAGGCACATTGGGCTGCTGCTTTACACTTGATGAAATATTTGAAGGGCACTTCCAGTTTGGGACTTTTTTATGCAGTTATCCTTCTACACATTTGGAAGCTTTTTGTGATTCAGATTGGGGAGTTGTGCTTTGACTAGGAAATCCCTTACTGGTTACTGCATCTTTCTTGGACAATCATTGGTTTCTTGGAAAACTAAGAAGTAACAGACCGTATCTCGTTCCTCGGCTGAGCAGAGTATAGGTCTATGGCTATTACTGCTTGTGAGCTTCAATGGATTTCATTTTTAGGGAAGGATCTCTCATTATCTTTGCAGTCGCCTATATCCTTGTGGTGTGACAACAAGGCAGCTCTTCATATAGCTGCCAATCCGGTGTTTAATGAGCGGACAAAGCACCTTGATATAGACTGCCACGTGGTGCGCAATATCTACAAAGCTGGTTTTCTTTCCCCTCGTCACCTTTTATCTTCTCTTCAGCTGGCTGATATGTTTACCAAATCTCTTGGTCGTGCGGATTTTCATCGCTTAGTTTGCAAGTTAGGAATGTGCCTTAATCCCCACATTCCTNTGTTGATATATGCATGCAATTGGAGCTTTTGGATGAGGTCTTTCATGCAAACGTTTTTATTTCTGGGTTTTATTTTCTTTTCTTTTGTTTTAAGAAAGCGTATCCCGCTTTTCTTATTTCTGTTATGTTGCATTTTATTTTTCTTTTGGTTTATTTTCCTGCACGTGTCACTTTGTGATTGGGCGTGTTTTAGCTGAGGGAAAATATGTACCCGTTGTCGTCTTCTTCATTTTGTAGATCTGAACTTGAAAGCTGTAAGCTTAAGAAAAATGGTGTTGCAGAAATTCTTTGTGTTCTCTTATTCTAGATATTGTTCATTTATTTGATTTCTACACCAACATAAAAAAAATACATATACCAACCACTTATGTTATTGTTTGGTTATGTTAGGTTATATTTGGTAATTTTCACTCTAAAATAAAATAATGTGACAATAATCATTGTAACTGATACATGATCATGGTACCTCTGTTTGAGTATTTAGTACCTCTTTCATCATTATTATAATTTGATACCAGAACTTCAAAATTTTATTTTATTCAACTTATTTGGAATATTATATTATTGTTAGAGAAAATAGAAGAGGCACAAACTGATATATTAGGGAGTTGTGCATACAATAATGAATTGTTTGTCTTCTCTATACACGTCGGATTTTGTCTTCAAGAAATGTACACCCTCATTGGTAAGAGGTGGCCAAATGTAAAGTCATAAACCTTCATGTTATGCTATATTATGCCCAACGAAAAACATGATTCGGTTGTGTTAGGGTATACTGTAAAAGTTTGGCTTTCAGTTTCTGACAATACTATTTTGAATAAAGATCATATTTCAGTGAAGTGCATGTTTACAGTTTATTTATGCAAACAAAGATCCTTTATTTTACATTGTAGATAATATGGTTCGATGTATCAAACAGAAAGATCATATTATCGGTGCCTTGTAAAATATAAATTACTTGTTCACTGCCTAGACGAAATTGAACTAACTGCTGTGAAAAGCTATAGTGTGATTTTGAATCAATTGGTCTTTAACTGATGAATTACACTAGTACATCTGGGATGCATTGGACGGACATGCGGAGGATAAAATTATTTTATACTAACCAAGTAATTAATCTAGACCCCAGTAGTTGTTGCGTTTTCTTAACCCGTAAGATAATATAAACAGGCATATGTATTCAGAACCTGCTTATTTTATTTACCAAGGGTGAGGCTTATTTAGGTAGGCCAACAGAATTGGTATTTTGGTAAGTAAGGGCCGAGTACATGATGTGTTACAGAAATTATTTACGATCACTTTATCCTGGTCTGTCGGGTTGATGACGACCTCGAAATGAGCTCAGGAAGGTTTATACTAACACCATACTAAAATAAATACAAAAACATGAATTATTTTCATTTAAATATTTCAATCTATAGATTTATGTATAAACAGAGTAAGATACTAATAATAGTATTAACATAAATACGGGAACATTTAATGCATTCTTTCTTTCAAAACCTTTTAAATGTTTACCTTAATTGTTTGTATATACACGTTTTCAAATCGGATATGATCAAAAATATTCATTTCTTGAACGCATTTTTAACATCTGCAATAATTTCATTGATATATATCACAATAAACTGCAAATTAATTTTTCGTGATTGATATTGATTAGTTAAAACATGAAAACATATTTTAAGTTCTAACCATATTAGTATCTTTTTCAAAAAATATTGAATTATATCATACTATAATTTTAACAAGCCGTGATAAGTTAGTTAAATTTTTTTCATTCCAGTTAATTAGGCGAATTCATGTTCTTGAATTAATCTTTTCCATTAAAATTTTTCTTATCCTTTGTTTAATTATATATCAAAAATAATTCTTCAAATTAATATAATTTACTAGTTAAGAGATAAAGACAAGATACATTAAATAGTTTAATAATGACAAGATAATAAAATTAAATTATATTAACTCTTTTTTAGAATTTTAACATGAGATTAATTTGTATATTATCGTCAACTATTATTAAATTTTTTTATTATTTTTTATTTCTTTTTATAATAAAATTATCCTAAAATATATTTCAGTACATAGTATTCTAAATAAGCTATAAAGCCTTAGGATGCATAATTATCATGAAAAAAATTTAATTCTAATGCATAATGGCCAAAAGACTTTAGGATGGCTATTGGATTAATTGGTTAATTAACTTAAATAAACTTAAAATGCGGTACTTTTCTCAATGTGACCGAACTTTTTCTTTTTTAAAGGAATAGTAGTTTTGATGACATGTTTATATGTGTGTGTGATTATTTTTATTTTTAAAATTATTATGTAATACGATAAATAGCAAAAATTATATAAATTCGCATGTGAGTATATTTGGTGAAACATTTATAGAAAATATTTTATTTCAAATTTATTTATATAGTTTCAAATTAATTACATTGATAAATAACCTTAACATACATTAAATATTTTTCATTATATAAAATATAAGACGAAAACTACTTCTAAAACTTTTATTAAAAATAATAAAGAAATTAAAGTTTAGAGTAAAATAATAATTGAGTTTTATATGGTAAACAAAAATAAGGAAAACTATATCAAAAAATAAATGTATAGATAATAAAATCACATTTATTTCAGTATAAACGTGGTAGCGGGATTTTATACTTATAAACTTATAGGCTAGCCATAATAGGCTCAGACTTCACAATCTAACTAAATAAACAAAAGAAAATAAAAAATATTGATTAAAAGGGGTGAAAAATGAATGGTCCAATCTTATTATTTATTGGACCTAAATGGACAGACCTTATGGGCGTGACTTATTTAACATCTATATGTAAGTGACTTATTTAATATCTATGTCATAGTGGTAATAAAACTATAATTCATAATCTATCAGTAACTATGTTTAAGAGTAAAAATAGGTAAAACTTCCATTTCTCGTCAACTCGAAATAAACTGCAATTTATGGAAATTACTTACTACCCTAATCATCAATTAATTAACAAGGGGCATCCTTTTAGTTCCTTAGAAATGAACTCTCTCAGCGAAAAACCCCCCAACGCTCGCAAACCCACCACGGACACCGTCGACCCAGGGGTAGATCCACCACCAGTCTTCCCGATTTCAGAGTTTCCAGCCCTAGCACCGGATCTAATCCCAGCCTCGAAAAGATCGAGAGTCCGCAATTGCCATGGAGAACTGCTGGAGAATCAATCCCGCCCAACCACGAACCAACCAGTGGCTCCACCCGTAGTTCAAGGCCCCGATCTGTTGGAGAATCAACCCCGTCCGACCACGAACCAACCAGTGGCTCCACCCGTAGTTCAAGGCCCGCAACCCCAGCGATGGTCATTTCGTGATATGGTAAAAAAGCATTCGAATCACGTGGATATGGCCTCTGACGATGAAGGAGGAGACAATGTTGAAGAAGAGGTATATGTGGATCTCTCTAACAAAGCGGTTTATTGAACGTATCAGCAAGGAATGGCAGCACGTGGTCGTTATTAAGCCTTTTGATGTGTCGATCTCAATGCCTTCCCTGTACAACCGATTAACCAAGATGTGGCCGTTCATGTCGGGTTGCAACATGATGGACCTAGAGAACGGATTTTTTCTTATTCACCTCCATAACCAGGAGGATGCAACGAAGGTCCTCACGGAAGGACCGTACGTAGTAGGTAGTGGGTACTTGCATGTCCAACCTTGGAATCTTAGGTTTGATGCGACTAAGGCAGAAGTGACATCAACTGTGGCGTGGATCCGCCTTCCTGGTATGCCGGCACATTTCTATCACAAGAAGATCTTCCGTACGGTTAGTCGGATTGTTGGGAGAGTTGTCAAAATTGATCATCAAACAGCTGAGTTAACTAGAGGGAAGTATGCCCGGCTTGCGGTATTGGTTGACACCACGAAACCACTCTGTGCGAACTTTAAGATTAACGGAAGAATACAAAAAGTGGTATACGAGAATTTGCCCAATATTTTCTTTCATTGCGGAAGAATATGGCATTCCATTGGGTCGTGCCCACATAGAGAATCTCAACAGGACCAGGAAGGGAATAAAACTAATGAAACTGTTACTTGCAACAGAGGCGCCCAAGGTGGCACAGGCGAGACCGGGGACACAACGGAAACCGAGAATGGAGAGGCTGAACCGATGTATGGTCCATGGATCCAAGTCCCGCAATGGACGCGCGTGCCATACACACGGCGCGATAAGGGGGTGAACGGTATGCAGCCCGCAAAAAATCCGCGCACCGACCCTCGGCCAGGATCACGATTTGGTGTTTTGGAAATAGAGAATCCTAGAGAATCAAATCAGATCTTTTAATTTGGGGCGCAGTCAACAATGACTAACAAGAATGAGAGTACCTTACCTAAAAAGCCATCCGATGGTGAGAAGGAATGGCATCCGATTACCGGGAAGAATAAAAAAAAAAGGCAAGAAACAATTTTAGAAATACCAAGGAAGGAGAAACCAGTGGGCTAGCAAAGGATATTGGGCTTCAGAACAAGTTTGATAAAATTATGGAGGAGGTCCACACACCATATTCTAGGCCAGGGAATCTGATATTAACAACTAACAACAGGACTGGGACACCTGCTCAAGCTCAAGCTGATACCTCATGTCAATCCGGGCCAATCCAAGTCGGAGCTGGGCTAGATCCGACCAATCATCGCGCTATTGTAGTTGAAAATGACCAAGTCCCTACAGCCCCTAACTGAAACTTGCGATCTAACCCAATACTCGCCACCGACGATACCGTGATGATGGAAGGCGAACACTCTGTTCGACTCCAGGAGCCATGGCTAGAGGAACCTGATGCGAGATATGGCTCGGAAGATAGCTCGGGAACTGCGAGCCACACAATGGACCTGGAGGATGAGTCGGACAGGCATGTCCACCGACCTGATTAATGGCGTTTGCCAAAATCATCGATGTGTTGTATCTTAATTAATTTCATAACGTGGAACGTCCAGGGAGCAGGTTCGAACGGATTTCGGGGTGCTTTCTCTACAATAATACATCTCTATAAACCGGATGTAGTTGCTCTTTTTGAACCACGAATTAGTGGGGCGAATGCAGACAAGTTTGTGCGCTTCAGTAAATTTGAGAATTCGTTTCGCATCGAAGCTCGGGGATTCTCCGGCCAAATATGGGTCCTATGGAAAGAAGAAGTTAAGCTGAAAGTGATATACTACACAAAACAGCTAGTCCACACCCGAATATCCATGAATGGTGAAGAATCTCTGGTGAGATTCATTTATGCTAGTCCCAATGCATCTATCCGTAAGAGGTTGTGGACTAGCTTAGAGGGTCTGGCGACTGGTATATCCGAACCATGGCTAATCGGTGGTGATTTCAACTGCCTCCTTCACCGGTCTGATAAAGTGGGGGGATCTGTTAACTTCTGCAATAGGAGCCAGGAATTTTCGGAATGGATGTTTAATAATAGCATACAGGAGGTAGCCACAGATGGTCACTGTTTCACATGGGTCAGGAACGAGCGTGATGGACAGGTGGCAGAGAAGCAGGATAGATTTGAAGCAAATATGCTATGGCTGGAGAGGTTTGAGAAGGGTCGGGTCTGTCTCTTGCCGAGGACTCACTCAGACCACTCGCCTTTATTAGATGTGGTGACCGCTGTATGGAATCGCAAGGAGCGAAACCTTTTCGTTTCCTGGCGGCTTGGCTACTACATCCAGGCTTTGACGATATGCTTAAGGAAACGTGGAAAACATCCCTCGACTTCACTGAGGCTGCAATGAAGTTCGCGGATAAGGCAAAAGAGTGGAATCTCACAGTCTTTGGAAATATTTTTCAGCGTAAGAAGAGACTGATGGCACGGGTAGGGGGCATTCAGAGATGCCGAAAATTCTATGTTACGGAGCGGCTGGTGGTGTTAGAGCGCCAACTTCATGAGGAGTTAGAAGAGACGTTATACTGCAAGAGGAATTGTTGTTAGTGCATAAAGCGTCAAGAGATTGGTCAGTCTTGGGAGATAGGAATACATCCTACTACCACAGACAGATTAAACAACATAGAAGACGCCGAAAAATAAATGAGTTGGTGGATGCCGAGGGCAACCTGGTAATGGACCAAACGGAACTTCAAAACCTAGCCACTGATTTCTTTAAAAAAATATATACAGCTGGACCAACTCCATTTAAGCACTGGGAAGTGCCGAATTTCTCCCCGCAGATGTCTTAGATACACGGGATGCCATGGAGGGAGAGATCTCGGACGATGAGATTTTTGAGGCTTTGCAAAACATGGGATCTTTAAAAGCCCCTGGAATGGATGGATTAAATGCTCTAATTTATAAGAAAAATTGGGAAACTGTGGGCCCCTCGGTTCGGGCCTTCATCCGAAAGATGTGGGAAGACGGTGTAGTCCTCAGAGAGGTGAACCAAACCTTAATTGTTCTAATCCCTAAAGTCGAGAACGCTTCCTCAGTTAGGCACTTCCGACCTATTAGCCTTCTCAACGTCATCTGCAAAATTTTCACCAAAGTCCTGGTGAATCGCATGAAGGGCTCCTACCTGACTTAATCCACCCAGCACAAGCGAGCTTTGTCTCGGGTCGACAAATCACTGACAACATTGTGGTTGCCCAAGAATTGGTCCACTCGGTGAGGTGTAAGCGTGGGGCGAGAGGCTACATGGTTATTAAAGTCGACATCGAAAAGGCTTATGACTACCTTCGATGGGATTTTATAGAAGAGACCATGTGCCTAGCTGGCTATCCGACTAAGCTAATAACAGCGATTATGGCAAGCATAAGTTCGGCGTCGATGAACTTACTGTGGAATGGCATGACTGGCGAAGAGTTTCAACCCACTAGAGGAATCCGACAAGGAGACCCCATTTCCCCATATATATTTGTCCTTTGCATGGAGAGACTGGCTCAACTCATTGACAAGGCGGTCGACGATTCATTGTGGTGCCCAATATCGGTTGGTAGAGGGGCCGTCAAGGTGCCTTTTTTAATGTTCGCCGATGATCTCCTCCTATTCCTAGAGGCCGCTGATGATCAGGCCCAAATACTGAATCAAGTCCTCGAATATTTTTGTTATTACTCGTGGCTTAAAGTAAGCTCGGAGAAGACACTAACCTTCTTCTCTAATAACGTTGAGAGACCTGAACAACTCAGACTGGACGAGATGCTTAAGTTCAAGTGGACAGACAACTTGGGGAAGTATCTTGGAGTGCCAATTATTCATGGTCGAGTAACTAAAGAGGCCTTCAATCACATTGTAGACAAGACAGAGTCACGACTTAATGGGTGGCGCATGAAATCGTTGTCAATGGCTGGGGGGAGGGTAACCCTTACCCAATCAGCTATGACTACACTCTCTTATTACTCCATGCAATTTGCCCTACTACCATACTCAGTTACGGATGGACTCGAGAAAAGAAGTCGGGCATTCATATGGGGAGGAACCGAAGAGAAGAAAAGACTACACTTAGTCGCATGGAAGGACGCTTGCAAGCCCAAGGACGAAGGGGGTCTAGGCATCAAGGACCTCCGACGTATGAATACTGCACTATTAATGAAAACAGGGTGAGGTCTCTTAACAAAACGAGACTCCTTATGGGTACGAGTTTTAGCGGCAAAGTACGGCTTGGACCTAGTGCCTGCATTGGAGAGCCTAACGTGTCATCAGGGTTCATCGTTACTTGGTCCTTGAAAAAAATCTGGCCAGACGTGATGAGGGGATTGCGCTGGGTCATTGGGAATGGAGAAAAAGTCAGATTTTGGCTCGACCCATGGCTCGGGTTCGAAGGCCCGCTGATCAGGTATGTCCAACAGCCACTAGAAGTGAATATCCAAGCGACGGTGGCGGAGTACGTCGATGAAGGTGGATGGTGGAAGTGGGACTCGTTCCATGGACTACTACCTTCTTGTGTTATCTTAAGCATAGCAAGTATGCTTCCTCCGAAGAGTTCGGCTGGTGAGGATCGCATCTTGTGGGGTTTTTCCCAAGACGGTAAGTTCTCAACTACAACAGCATATCAGGCTCTCGGGGAGGAGGAGATTAATCTCGATAAACCTCTGTGGAAATTGATTTGGCGTGTTCCGGCACCACAAAGAATCCGTAACTTCCTATGGCTTGCGGCTAGAGGCCGGATTTTGACAAACCTGGAGAGAGTTAGACGTCACATTGCAAGCTCAGAATTATGCGATATGTGCGGTGAGTGTGAGTCGTTGATCCACGTTCTGCGTGACTGCCCGGCGACAAAGGAAGTGTGGCGGAGACTGATTCCGGAGGAACAAGTGCACGATTTTTTCCAACAGCCCTTTCCGGCATGGTTTAGGACGAATTTAAGCAAAACTAAACTGGGGTCGATCACTAATTGGAGCAGCATCTTCTCGTATGTTGCATGGCGAGCATGGACGTGGAGGAATGAAATGATCTTCAACCAACGCACCATTAGCCACGAGTCCCGACAAATTGAGGTATTGCGTATGACGGAGAACTATAATCGAGCGACCGCGGCATATGCGAAAGTGGGGGCCAGCGTGTACGTTACACGTATAATACATTGGGCTACACATGCTCCGGGATGGATAAAAGTGAATACAGACGGGGTATTTGACAAATCCACTGGCATGGGTAGTGCGGGAGGACTCCTTAGAAACGAAGTCGGTAAATGGATCGCGGGGTTCCTCATGAACATAGGATTTTGTACCATCACGGGTGCCGAATTGTGGGGATTATTTCAGGGACTGCAACTGGCTTGGGACTTAGGATACCGCCAGGTTATAGCAGAGGTGGATAGCCTGTATGAAGAATATGGTTCTGGTTACTGATGAAGAATTCAGGGTACATACGTCGATAGTACGGGCCATCCGTAGCATGATTCAGAATAACTGGAGTGTGAGCCTCCACCATGTTCATAGAGAAACTAACTTTGCAGCGAATTATATGGCGAGTTTGGCGACTTCATCCTCGGTTGGTTTACAGCGTGTATCGGATCCTCCTGGTGGGTTAGGGCAATGGTTGGATCATGATCTTATAGGGGTATCTTACCCTCGGCGCACTCTAGCCTAACTAAGTTCTAAGCCATTGGCCTCCTTCATTGTACCCGGGGAAAAAAAAAAAAATACTTTGATCATTATAAGGGTAATTAAATATTTAAATATAGAAAAAAAAATATATATTTTTTTTTTGAATTTAATCACTGTTTTTTGGCATGGTAGTTGATGGTCTTTGATTCAAGTGCCACATTTAATTTCAATTCATTGTTTTTCTTTATTTTTAGGTGGTAGTCATTACATGTGTTGCTTTGAGGGTAACCTGCCAATGCATGGCATGCAAGTTACAGCAAAAACGTTTTTGGTTATGCAACACAAATGCCAAAATGCACCTCTTTCGTTTTGCTTGCCTAATATATGTACAATATATTTACATTTTCTTCTCATTCACCCACTTAATCCTATCTAGCTTCTCAGTTAGTTTCATTTTCACAATCATGTTCTCGAAAGAAGATGCTCGCACCACTGTTGGCATTTTAGGTCAGTGTAAATGCATACAACTGTTTTAATTTCACTTGTAATGCAGTTTATATTAATCAAAATAATTTAATATTTGCTCTTGTGATGAACTCATTTTCAGGAAACATCATGGCTCTCATTCTGTTTCTGTCCCCTGTGTAAGAATATTCAAGTGCTGGTTAATTAACTATATATTATCTCTAATATTTAATTTAAGTATTTGTTTTAGTGTTTTTATTTATTCATTTTTTTTTTTATTTTTTTTATTTTTTAACATAAGATCGTATATGATTTATATAAAAATTTAACTAGTTCACCTTAGACAATAAATACCTAGAAAAATTTTCAATTTTGGTCCATTTACTTATCTTAAATCTCTTTTTGATACATTAATTTTTCTCCTTATATATCAAAAATAGTATGTTATGTTGCAGTTTGTATCATTTTTTGGACAATTTGTATTATTTTTAGGATATTAGTCCCAAAAGATAACGTACCATTATTGGAATTAATGTCCCAATAATAATACAAAGTTAGTATATAAAAGAGGACTTTGAACCAAAATTGAATTTTCGTCTAACTACCAATACTGGTATATCAACTTTTGGGCTTGGCTAAATTAGTCCACAATCAACGTCTTATAATGTTGGTACAAATTAAGTCCACAATTGTTATTCGTAAAATAAGAAATTAATTTTTCATTATACTATATATTAAGATGGAGGTAAATAAATAAATGGATTAATAAATAGGCCGACATTCACGGAGATATGGAAGAAAAGATCAGTGGAGCAGTATTCGGCGGTACCGTACCTGGCCACGTTCGCAAATTGCGGGCTTTGGGTACTATACGGACTGCCTATGGTACACCCCCACAGCATGCTAGTGGTGACCGTCAACGGCGCCGGATTCCTCATCGAGATTGTCTACATCTCCCTCTTCCTCGCCTTTTGCCGCCCGGAGAAGCGGCTGAGGGTGGCGGCGGCCGTGGCGGCCGAGTGCGTGTTCCTGGCGGCGTTGGCCCTCCTCGTCTTCACACTCGCCCACTCCACCAAACTCCGGTCCGAAATTGTCGGCACCTTTTGTATGGTCGGCAGCATCGTTATGTACGCCTCGCCGCTTTCTGTAATGGTGCGTTTTATCCATAATTAATGAATTAATTAATTACCAAGCACACACAACTAATTCTAATTGTTGTATTAAATTAAATGTTGATTATTAAATTGAGTTAATTTAATATCTGAACCATTACATTACATTTAATTGAGTAATACACATTACATTTAATTGACTATTAACTTACACTAGGAATTGATTCACTGTATGTGCACATATATTTAAATTTTATAAGTTATATCTATGTATATAATATCTATCATTATATTAAAAGATTAACCATTTAACATTTTTAGCAAGCTTTTTCCGCCAAATACATTTAATGTCTCCTAAAAATAGATTAGCATTAAATGTTGCCCTTAAATCATGACAGTTGTTAATTTAGTTTGGAGAAAAATCATGGCAACTAAAACAAACAACATTAATTACGGTTGATTTAATATTTAAATGGTAAACAAATATTACTTTTTTATGACTGATTTAAATTTACGTCTGTTTAAAAGTAAAAAACTACTTTTGTAATTTCAACAAATTTGTACTCTTTAATGTACGGCTGATTTAAAATTAAGAATTTACTTTTGTATTTTCACAAAAAATCGTATAAAGAAGTATGGCTGGAATAATAATAAAAAATTAATTTGTTAAACCATATTTTGCACTCATAGATACGAATTCTCATCAAATTCAAGATTTAAAATTGTGAAGAATGTATATAGATGTGGACTGATTGAAAATATATGATTCCTTAAATTAAGGAATTTTTTCC
>BKCP01011625.1:874993-916077 GCA_008636005.1 Striga asiatica | reverse complement strand
TTATATCACTAAAATCAATGAGCTTACTAATTAACGCTTAAGATAAATGAATAGTTTAAATGAACTCATATTTAATTAACGCTTAAGATAAATGAATAGTTTAAATGAACTCATATTTAAATGTTTAAATGTTGACTGAATAAAATTTATTGTGTTTTGCCAGTAATTATATATATATATATATATATATATATATTATAAATAAGAATTAACTAAAACAATCAGCTCCATTTAATTTGATAGGGTCTAATTAATTAATGGGAAATTGACTCTTTGTCTCATCAGAAACTGGTGATCAAGACAAGAAGCGTGGAGTATATGCCATTTTTTCTTTCCCTTTTCTCCTTCCTCAACGGAATTAGTTGGACGGCTTATGCGCTTATCAGATTCGATATCTTCATCGCCGTAAGTTTAGAATATACAAATAAGTTCTTGTTTTGTGTTTATCGCCTAAGTTATTCTAATTTTTGGATTTTGGATTTAATTAATGGCAGGCACCTAATGGGATAGGAGGGCTACTAGGGCTGGCCCAGTTATTGCTCTATGCTACTTTTTACCGATCCACCAAAAGGATTATGGCAGAAAAAAAGAAAGATGGCGGAGTAGGAGAAGTGGGCTTGACTCAAGCAATAGCCCAATTAGAAGAACATGAAAATGTTGGGGCCCAGAAAATTGGCTCTCACGTTTCCAACTTTAGTTTAGCTTAGCTTAACTTAATAGTTGATCAATCTTCAACGGAACTCTACTAGTTTATCCTGACTTGAAATAATCTTCACCATGTTGAGGTTTGAATGAATAGTCTCTAGCGAGCTAACAATGATTAATTAGAAAAAGTTGATGTCATCATAACATTCTTTCTTGCATTCATTGGTTGAGCTGTTAAAAGCCATAAATTACCAAAAAAAAATATCCTAACCCCATCCACATAATTGTTAGGGGGTTTCCACTTGTATGGACAAAAAAATAAAAAGAATAATAATAATTACTTTATGTAGAAACTTACAAAAAAAAATAAAAACAAAAAATAAAAAGAATAATAATAATTACTTTCTGTAGAAATTTAAAAAAATAAAAAGAATAATAATAATTACTTTCTGTAAAAACTTAGGTTGTGCTTGCTTACAAGTTAACTAAATATAGTACATCTAAATTTATCACAGTAATACGACACCTAAGCCTCAGCAGTGGGTGCGTGCACAAGCTCCAACAAATAAGTTGCTCGCTCGTGGCACTTGTCCGTGCTCAGCGCCATAGCACTGCATATCCTCGCCTGATCCACCGTCGCCTGCGTGCTGTCACGCTGGCCTCATGCATGTGCGATGGGCATATCTCAGCAGCACCTGTGGTCGCACCCAACGGGTGCGCCCGCGTGCCTACGACATCACGTATGTCGTTCGTCACAAGTTCGCGGTTAGCTCGGCTCATCTCGTCGGGAGATGCCGGTCATCGTCTCCATCATCCGGGCTCGTCCGTGTCCACTGGGTCAAATTGAATCAATATAATAACAATTATATAATTCAATCTATGACCCTTACAATGGTCGTAAATGAATGATCTAGTAAAGCATTTAAACTATGAAGTGTCTCACTGCGAATAAATTATTGCAAGCATTCACCAACCTAAAAATCTCCGACATGTTCGAGGATTACAAAACATATGAATTAAAACACATTTATACAGTTCACAATAGTCGGATTCAAGAACACCTTCAAACAATCAATTATTTAAAATTCTAATCTACTATGAGCTGCATCAGTATACAATTAATTCACATATGCCACATAAGTCCTAATTCGAATAGTGCACAAAGACGAATTAAACTTGCACTTTGATACCAGATGTTTGGTCAGCAGGGAACCTCGTCGATATGCACATAAAAATCTAATGAATTAAACACTAACGCATCAGAATCTATAGTTAGGATCAGGACTCACTGTTTAAAAACCAACTCTGAGACAACTTACACAGCCTACGGGGTTGCAAGAATGGTTCTGAGACCCGTCCTTGAGCCCACGTTCCTAGCTGCTGCTCGTCGCACCTCAGGTCTTGTCCTCAGGATCATCGGACTAGCCTCTGGATCAAAGGGTGGTCGCGCGGTATTGTTGCATTGTGTGCGCGTGGGCTGTCTGCATGTGGGTCATGGTTGGGCACTGCGTGAAGTCTCTTGCCTCCTCCAACACTTGAAGTTGTACAACCTCGAGGTTGTACATGCTCAATTACGGTCCATGGTGTACCTGTGTCATTATGGTCCATGTTGTAGCTTATAAATACATCAAGTCTCTTGCCTCCTCCAACACACATTCACAAGCATTTTTCAGTCTTCCACAATGAGAGAAAAACGTGAGTATTAAATCGTGAGGTTTTTAGAGTTCCTTTTAGTCGTACCATCAAGACTATTCGGAGTAGGTGTAGAAGTCATATGACAGGAAATCATAAGGTCTTGTTTTTTGCATCCCAACGAATCTATTCTACTCCTGGGATTGTCCGATCTTCACCAAACTTTGAGTGGATGATAACCGGGGATCATCAAGTTCACCGGAGACACCGTCGCATGGAGCCGCAGCCATTGTGACCACGCATAATCACGCGGACCCTCACGCACGCAGCGCCACAGCTCGACACGCAACCAGCCACGTCAAGTTCCCGTGCATGCTCTCAGACGCCACACGCCAGCGCACGAATTACACACACGCAGATGCCCCAAGTAGCGCACGAAGGACGTGCACACCGAACACAGTTCCCAACAATGACACACATGCAGACAGCCCACGCGCATGCAATGCAACAATACGGCGCGACCACCCTTTGGTCCCGAGGCTAGTCCGATGATCCTGAGGATAAGACCTGGGGTGCGACGAGCAGCAGCTAGAAACGTGGGCTCTGTTGAGATCTGTGAGGATCTCGTTATGTACAAGTCACGAATTCAATAGCAAACGTAAACCTATGCGCAGCGGATCTAAAGGTTTAACGTAGAGAACTTACGACTTAAAATTTATGTGAATCTGGTTGACCACGAATGGTTAACCACAATTAATTGACCGAAAATCACGTCTTGGGTTGCAAGAACAAGATCAGATCAAAATCGGATCAAACGGATGCAAACAGATCAAAACAAAACTTTGCAGCCTGGGAGCTTCCGGCGGCACTTGAGGGCGCGTGTGACGTCGGATTCCAGCGATCTCAGTGGTGATGGAAAGCTCTCGTCGAGACGGTCGTCTAGGTATGCTGTACGTCTCAATCGGACCTCCGGTTAGTTCTGTAGGTCAAAATATATTTCGTCTCGGTTTACCTACAAATCTTCTACTGTATTACTCAATACATCCTTCTTCTACTTGTACCAGTGGAGCAACAAGAAGAAGATAAAGCTCGAATGAGATCTAGAGAGAGAGAGTAGGGACGTGTGTTTGTATATTACATATCTCTTCTCTTAGAGCTACAGTAGGGACCCTTAGGAGATTAGAAAAAGGGCTTCTTAATTAATTAGACTAACTGTTGGCCAAGCCCACTCCTCTAATTAATTAAATAATATTAATGAGCCACCAACATTATATGATTGTACTCCTTCTTCCTAGCCCAAATTACATTTGAGACTCCAATAATAATTACTCAATTTACCTCCCGACGTTTAAGATATAATGTCCATTAATTAATTCGATTACTGACAATCAAGAATTAATTCATTTATTATTATTTCACCGAAGCTAGCGCTCGTTCATCACATTCTTATTATGCCGGAACTTAATCCACCTGCAGGGTTTAGCATAACAATCCTTCATGAACTCACTCCGGGGACATCATCAAACTAACGCACATGGTGACCGTAAATATCCTAACAACCCAGCGAACTGAACCCACCCATGTGAATCAAAGTAATATATATTATATATATATCTGTCTGTTTAATATCTTACGGGTTAAGAGGACGCAGTAATTAACCAAGGCTTAGTTCATTTACGACGATCAGTATAAAATGAATTTCTCCTCTCTGGGATCCTGTTCAATACATAAATATACTAGTGCAACTAATCAGTCAAGACAAACTGTACAGTTGACACTACAACCGTTCGAATGGGGTGTTCATGTCCATCTAGATTGTGAACAACTATTCTTGTTCGCAAGTGACTGATAGAGTGATCTTCGGTTCGCCCGATGACGACCCACCCTATCTAAGTGCATAACAACAGAACGTAGAACTTGTTTAATCTAACATGATTCTCATTCATAAAGGGTAAATGTGTAATAACATGAAAAGCCAAGCTTTTATATATAACACTAGCAATCTCCCACTTATACTTAAAGCTTTCGCTTTTACAGTATAGTCCTATCAATCCGTCATTCTAAAAGACCTATGTTGATCCTATTTCCATGCTCATGACTCTCATTCCTTCCACGTGTTTGACGAAGACCTTCCCCGGCAAACTCTTCGTGAAAGGATCAGCTAGGTTGTCCTCTGACGCAATCTTGGCAACATCAATGTCTCCTCTACCAACAATATCCCGAATCAGATGGTATTTGCGCTCTATGTGTTTGCTTGCTCTGTGGGCTCGAGGTTCTTTTGAGTTCGCTACTGCTCCACTGTTATCACAGTACACGGTGATACCACGTGGCAAACTCGGTATAACCTCTAAGTCCACTAAGAAGTTCCTGAGCCAAACTGCCTCTATCGCTGCCTCTGAGGCTGCTATGTACTCGGCTTCCGTGGTGGAGTCTGCCACGCATTTCTGCTTAGCACTCCTCCATGAAATGGCTCCACTTCCCAAGGTAAACACATAACCTTAGGTTGACTTACTTTCATTCCTATCTGACTGGAAATCAGAATCACTATAACCCAGAGGTAACAAGCTGCCTGCATGGTAAACTAACATGTACTCCTTAGTCCTTCTCAGGTACTTGAGTATATGCTTCACCGCAGACCAATGTTCCCGTCCCGGATTACTTTGATATCTAGCTACCATGCCAACGGCGTAGCTAATATCTAGCCTAGTGCACAACATTGCATACATGAGACTTCTTACTGCCGAAGCATAAGGAACTGTCTTCATCTCCTCTATCTCCTTAGACGTCTTAGGAGACATCCCCTTAGATAGAGGTATTCCATGTCTGAAAGGTAACATACCTTTCTTGGAATCCTGCATGCTGAATCTGGCCAAGACAACATCTATGTATGAAGACTGGGATAAGCACAACATTCTCTTCTTACGGGTTTTAATGAGCCTAATACCAAGAATGTGTCCTGCTTCACCTAAGTCCTTCATATCAAACTGCTTAGACAACCACACCTTTACATCTGACAAATCCTTCTTATTGTTTCCAATAAGCAGTATCTACGTAAAGCACAAGAAACACCACCACGCTCCCACTGATTTTCTTGTAAACACAGTGCTCATCCGGACATTGAGTGAACCCGTACGATTAGATCACCTCATCAAAACGGATGTTCCAAGATCTTGAAGCTTGCATAAGTTCATAAATAGACCGATTAAGCTTACACACTAGATGCTCACGACCTTCAGCAATGAATCCCTCTGGTTGCTGCATATAGATGTCTTCCTGCAGGTTCCCATTAAGGAAAGTTGTCTTGACATCCATCTGCCAGATCTCATAGCCCATATGAGCGGCTACAACCAAGAGAATCCGAATGGACTTAGCATAGCTACTGGCAAAAAGGTCTCATCATAATCAATACCCTCAATCTGGGTATAACCTTTCGCAACAAGCCTAGATTTAAAGGTTTGTACCTTCCCATCCGATCCTCTCTTTCTCTTATAGATCCACTTACATCCAATGGGTTGTACCCCATCGGGTGGTTAAACAAGATCCCAGACCTGATTGGAGTCCATTGACCCCATTTCAACTTTCATTGCAACATTCCATGAATCTGCATCTTTATCTTGGAGTGCCTCATCTTAAGTTCTTGGGTCCGATTCTAGGCCTCTTGGAATTGAGTCCGATGACTCTCCAAGACCTATCCATCGGTCGGGTAAATGAGAAACCCTCCCACTGCGACGAGGCACTGTCTGCACTGGTACACTCTCAGTGTGCCGTGTTGCAGTATTATGTGATGTATCTACTTGCGCACTCGGTGGGGAACCATCGATTTCACCCCTTAAGTCCTCTAAGACTAGTCTACTCGCGGGCTTATGATTCATAATATAGTCTTCTTCCAAGAATCTAGCGTTCGTCGAAACGATCACCTTCTGATCCTCAGGACTATAAAATAATCCACCTTTCGTTCCCTTGGGATAGCCTACGAAAACTCGTGCTTCCGAACGTTTCTCCAACTTGCCAGGTTCCTACACTAACACGTGTGTAGGACTACCCCAAACTCGAAACTGTGAGAAACTGGGCTTGCGCCCTTTCCACATCTCATAAGGGGTAGTGTCAACTGACTTTGATGGAACCATGTTCAGAATATACGATGTCGTTTCCAATGCCAAACCCCAGAACGAATCTGGTAACCTCGAATAACTCATCATAGACCTAACTATCTCCATAAGAGTTTTATTCTTCGCTCTGCAACCCCATTCTGCTGGGGCGTGCCGGGTGCAGTCAGTTGGGATTCAATCCCAACTTTCGATACATATGTCCTAAACTCTCCAAAGAGGTATTCGCCACCTTGATCAGAACGAAGTGACTTGATATATTTACCATGAAGCTTCTCCACAACTGCCCGATACTCCTTGAATTTCTCAAAGCATTCAGACTTGCGGTGCAACAAATAAACGTACCCAAGTATCGAGTAATCATCTATGAAAGACACATAGTACTCGAAACCTCCTCTAGCCTGGATCGACATAGGACCACAGAAATCAGAATGAATCAAACCTAGCACTTCTTGGCTCCTATACCCCTTTGCCGTAAACGGCCTATTGGCCATCTTACCTTCCAGGCAGGATTCGCAAGTTGGACAGTGCTCTTCCAATGGACCGAGATGTCCACTGGCCACTAACTTTTGAATCCTCCTAAGGTTGATGTGCCCAAGTCTAAGGTGCCACAGATATGCTTGATTCATCTGCGAAGACTCATTCCTCTTTTTAGATGTAGTTATGACATTATTCAATTCATTATGTTGCACTGTGGAAGAGTTTGGTTTGAGAACATACAAATTGCCAACTAATGAACCACAACATATGAAACGATTTCCAAAACGAATAATAACCATGTCATCAAACGAAACTGAAAAAACCATCGATAACGAGTTTAGAAACTGAAACAAGGTTCTTTCTAAAGCTAGGAACATAAAGATAATTTCTCAAAACCAAACTACTACTATCAAACGATAAAGTAACGTCTCCCACTGCAACAGCCGCCACTTTCGTAGCATTGCCCATGTAGACGGTGATCTCTCCCTCCCTAAGTCGCTTGGTTTCCTGGAACCCCTGCAAAGAATTGCAGACATGATCAGTGGCTCCAGTATCTACACACCAGGTTCTGGTGGATACAACCGCTAAACATGTTTCTACGACATTAACGAGAGTGTTACCTTTCTTGAGGAGAGGGCAGTCGACCTTCCAGTGTCCTGACTTGTTGCACATGTGGCATCTTTCTTTCGGTTTCTTTGCCACACCTTGAGGGGCCGGTCGTTGGTAAACCAGAGCATCATGTGCCTTCGCCTTTCCTGCAGACTTCTTTCTCTTCCTGCCCTTGTGAGGCCTGGAAGGTCCAGCCTGCTCGGCGACTAGCACCTGAGGTGCCTGAGTGAATAAGGCCTCCGCCGACTGTAGCTCTGCAAGCAGTTCTGGAAGAGCCATATGCATCTTGTGCATGTTGTAGTTCAACCTGAACTGATCAAAACTCTTCGGCAGAGATTTGAGCATAATATCAACCTGGGTTTCCCCGTCAATATAACGTCTCATAACCTCAAGCTCATTGAGTTGCGCCATAACCCTTAGGGTGTGCTCCCTTACGGGTGTGCCCTCGGCCATGCGCGTACTCATCAGAGCACTCAAAGCCTCTTGCCTAGCAGCCCTAGACTGATGTCCGAACAAATCCCTGAGATTGAGAAGTATATCTGCTGAGTGTCCTTAGACTGATGCTGATGCTGAAGAACATTCGACATAGAAGCCAGAATGTAACACTTCGCCATCTCATCAGCCTTCTTCCACCGTGCATACTCCTCTGTCTCCTGCTCAGGAGCATCAGCCGCCGGCACCGCCGGGCAAGCATCAGTGATAGCAAACTTATAACCCTGAGCAGTCAACACTATGTCTAAGTTCCTCTTCTAATCAATGTAATTAGGACAAGTAAGCCGATTTTCTTTTAGAATGACTGACAATGGATTGAACGACATGATGAATATCCTGAGAATCATGCACATAAATTTTACAGATTAAATACTTTTGAATTTAACTGTTAATATTGATATCCTCAAAACAACATTAACTTAAATCTACCGACATCTATTACACCTTGTGAGAATGCATGCTACGAGGGTCGCCCTACAAACTCGTATTTTGTAAGATAAGGGCTTTTCTAAGGCCCATTAATTTTCATAAGTCAAAACCAAATTCATGACGAACGAAATTAATAGTCGGTTTCCATTTGGCCATGCAATAGAACTCAGGGACCCCGAGGGGGGTTAATAAATTTAATTGCATTCTAAGTGAATCCCATTTCTCTGTCCTAAGGTCATCAAATTTGATTATACGTCAGCCGAGGGGAAGCCCGTACGCTCTCATAAGATTTCCTCTAACCGTCTACTTTTAGAAATTTGTCCTGGTAATTTTCTACAATTAATTTTAGCAATGTCACCCGAGGGGGAGCCCATAACCGCAATTAATTGATTTACCGACAAATTAGAAATTGAGGCCTTAGGAATTTTACAATTAACTTTAATTTAAAATCCTTTCTCAAACTTAGTATTATTTTAATGAGGATTTTGAACTATTTATACAATTCCAAATTAATCTATGTTAATGCAATAATTAATTAACATGCATATTATTTCATGTAATTCTAAATTAATCTATGTCAATGCAATAATTAATTAACATGTACAATAAATTATGCAATCCTAAATTAATCCATGACAGTGCAATAATTAATTACATGTATAATTTATTGACACAATTCTAAATTAATCATATGCATTACATAATTAATTAACATGCATAATTAATCTTGCAATACTAAATTAATTCCATGCAAGAACATAATTAATTAACATGCATAAATAATAATTTAATGGCATAATAAATTTAATTAAATAAATAAATAAATCCACTATTATGACCATTAAATATTGAGTCTCCTTAAACAAGGAAACTGTGACAGTTCTTTCCCTGTTCAACTAGAACTCCTTCAAGCAGTAGAATCCTAGTTGATCTTGTACTGCTTGATCATCAAGGCAAAAACGAACCACCAGCTGCCGCCACCAGTCCGCCGCCGCCGGCCACCGGTCGCCGCCTGCCAGTTCGCCGGAAAAAGCCATTTTTTTTTTTTATTCTTCGAGGCTCGTTGATCTCTTGTGATCTCCCGGTCATCAACACAAAATCACAACACAAAAAATATAATTTACAAAATTACATAATTCGATCCTAGATCCAACGAATGGATGTACATGTTTTCTAAACAAATAATTAAATATATCCGGTCAACCCCCGGGCGAATAATTATTACAAACATTCATCCATAAATTCCTCGACATGCCCGAGGCTTTAAAAACAAATTTAAAACCATACATCACATTCAACAACATTCATCAAACACATAATCGGCCATAATAGTGGATTAACTATTTATCCTGCAAAACCGAGTTATGCAAATATAATCCAATATATGGCTGTGTTTGAACACATCTTGTCAAATAAAGCCGTAAAAATTCAAACTTTGCACAAAATAAATTAACCAAGTGCTCTAATACCACTTGTTGGGATCTATGAGGATCTCGTTATGTACAAGTCACGAATTCAATAGCAAACGTAAATTTATGCGCACCGGATCTAAAGGTTTAACGTAGAGAACTTACGGCTTAAAATTTATGTAGATCTGGCTGACCACGAACGGTTGATCGCAATTGATTTACCGCAAATCACGTCTTGAGTTGCAAGAACAAGATCAGATCAAAATTGGATCAAACGGATGCAAACAAATCAAAACGAAACTTTGCAGTCTGGGAGCTTTCGGCGGCGCGTGAGGGCGCGTGTGATGTCAGATTCCGGCGATCTTGGCGGCAATGGAAAGCTCTCGTCGAGACGGTCGTCTAGGTATACTGTACGTCTCAATCGGACTTCCAGTTAGTTCTGTAGGTCAAAATATATTTCGTCTCGGTTTACCTACAGATCTTCTACTGTATTACTCAATACATCCTTCTTCTACTTGTACCAGTGGAGCAACAAGAAGAAGATAAAGCTCGAATGATATCTAGAGAGAGAGAGTAGGGACGTGTGTTTGTATATATTACATATCTCTTCTCTTCTCATGAGCTTAATGATGTATATATAGAGCTACAGTAGGGATTCTCATGAGCTTAATGATGTATATATAGAGCTACAGTAGAGACCCTTAGGAGATTAGGAAAAGGGCTCGTTAATTAATTAGACTAACTGTGGGTCAAGCCCACTCCTCTAATTAATTAAATAATATTAATGGGCCACCAACATTATATTATTGTACTCCCTCTTCCTAGCCCAAATTACATTTGAGACTCTAATAATAATTACTCGATTTACCTCCTCACGTTTAAGATATAATGTCCATTAATTAATTGATTACTGACAATCAAGAATTAATTAATTTATTATTATTTCACCGAAGCTAGCGCTCGTTCATCACATTCTTATTATGCCGGAACTTAATCCATCTGCAGGGTTTAGCATAACAATCCTTCATGAACTCACTTCGGGGACATTATCAAACTAATGCACATGATGACCGTAAATATCCTAACAGGACATTCTATATATAATAATATTACCCAAAACAGTAGGAATATTAATCCAGTGAACTGAACCTCACCCATGTGAATCAAAGTAATATATATTATATATATCTGCCTGTTTAATATCTTACAGGTTAAGAGAACGCAGTAATTAACCGAGGCTTAGTTCATTTACGACGATCAGTATAAAATGAACTTCTCCTCTCTGGGATCCTGTTCAATACATAAATGTACTAGTGCAACTAATCAGTCAAGACAAACTGTACAGTTGACACTACAACCGTTCGGATGTGGTGTTCATGTCCATCTAGATTGTGAACAACTATTCTTGTTCGCAAGTGACTGAAAGAGTGATCGTCGGTTCGCCCGATGACGACCCACCCTATCTAAGTGCAGAACAACAGAATGTAGAACTTGTTTAAAATAACATGATTCTCATTCATAAAGGGTAAATGTGTAATAACATGCAAAGCCAAACTTTCAGTATATAACACTAACAGGCTCAAGGACGAGTCTCAGAACCGTTCTTGTAGCCCCGTAGGCTGTGTAAGTCGTCGCAGAGTTGGTTTATAAATCGTGAGTCCTGATCCTAACTATAGATTCTAATGCGTTAGGGTTTAATTCATTAGATTTTGATGTGCATATTGACGATGTTCCCTGCTGACCAGACATCTGGTTTCAAAGCGCAAGTTTAATTCGTCTTTGTGCACTATTCGAATTAGGACTTATGAGGCATATGTGAATTAATTGTGTACTGATGCAACGCATAGTAGATTAGAATTTCAAATAATTGATTGTTTGCAGGTGTTCTTGAATTCGACTATTGTGACCTATATGAATATATTTTAATTCATATGTTTTGTAATCCTCGAACATGTCGGAGATTTTTAGGTTGGTGAATGCTTGCAATAATTTATTCGTAGTGAGACACTTCATAGTTTAAATGCTTTACTAGATCATTCATTTACGACCCTTGTGAAGGTAATAGATTGAATTATATAATTGTTATTATGTTGATTCAATTTGACCTAGTGGACACAGACGAACCCGGATGAACGAGACGATGACCGGCATCTCCCGACGAGATGAGCCGAGCTAACCGTGAACTTGTGGCGGATGACATACGTGATGTCGTAGGCACGTGGGCGCACCCGTTGGGTGCGACCATAGGTGCTGCTGAGGTGTGTCCATCGCGCACGCATGAGGCCAGCGCGACAGCACACAGGCGATGGCTGATCAGGCAAGGAGATGCAGGGCTATGGCGCTGAGCACGGACAAGCGCGTAGAGCATGCAACTTATTTGTTGGAGCTGTGCACGCACCCACTGCCGAGGCTTAGATAGCGTATTACTGTGATGAATTTAGATGTACTGTATTTAGTTTACTTGTAAGCAAGCACAAGCTAAGTTTCTACATAAAGTAATTATTATTATTCTTTTTATTTTTTTGTCCAAATAAGTGGCAAACTCGCTAACAATTATGTGGATGGGGTTAGGATATTCTTTTTGGGTAATTTATTGCTTTTAGCAGCTCAACCAATGTATGCAAGAAAGAATGTTATGATGACATCAACTTTTTCTAATTAACCATTGTGAGCTCGCTAGAGACTATTCATTCATACCTCAACATGGTGAAGATTATTACAAGTCAGGATAAACTAGTAGAGTTCCGTTGAAGATTGATCAACTATTAAATTAAGCTAAGCTAAACTAAAGTTGGAAACATGAGAGCCAATTTTCTGGGCCCCAACATTTTCATGTTCTTCTCTTGCCTAATGGAAGTTTAATGCGCGTGGGCTCAATTACTTCCCCGAGGTTGTATGCTCAATTACAAATTACGCCCATTAGGCAAGAGACTTGAAGTTGTACATACTCAATTATCTTCGTTTTTTTATTAAACAATAACTATGCGAGTAATACTCGCATATTACGAATATGTAATTTGAAATAAATTAATATGCGATTAATTATGCGGATAATGTTTCGCCTAATCTTCGCATATTTTAATAGAAAAATAAAAGAAATGGTTATGTGTATCACAGTTTGACGCGTTTTTAATAAAGAAATTTATATAATGATTCTTATTCGATATTTGTATCTCTTTGGTAGTATGTCGTAGCATATCTGAAATGTTTCCACTTTTTTTTTTTTTTTGTGAAACATATACGTTAGAAAGATGTTGAGTAATAGTCGCAAAGTATGAATTTATAAAAATTAATTATTTTTATAAATTAAAATGCGATTAATTATGCGTATAAAGTTTGTCTAATAATTGCATAAATTAATGAAAATAAAAAGAAATTGTTTAAAATAAACTGATCTACCATTAAAATGCGATAGACCCGCGATTAACTGAACTACTCACCCGATCTCTGCATATATACGTCCTCTATATGTCACAAAGTTTATCGCATAATGTTTGCATATTTCCTCAATTATCTACGCTTTTCCGATACAGAGAAGATTAACATGTCCCCTGCGCAAGGATGACACGCATAAAATCGAGAAATGGTCCACTTGCTCAATTAACTTCGCTTGGTTGTTGTATAGTTTATCGCATATTTTTTTTTTCCAACTTTCTCATTAACTCGCATTGTTGTTGCATTGTTCACCGAATAAATAACTCGCACTTGGCTAATAATCTTCGTCTGTTTGTCGCATGGTTTATCGCATAATTTGTTTCGCACTTTATCATTTATCTTCGCCTTATCGTCACATAGTTTATTCCATAATATATTTCATACTTTATGAATTAATATTGCCTTTCGATCGCATAGGTTATCCCATAAGTTTTTTTCGCATTTTATCAACTATCTTCGCCTTTTTGTGGCATGGTTATTGCATAACTTTTTTTTTAACATTATCATTTATCTTCGTCTTTCTGTCGCATAGTTTATCGCATAATATGGTGCGCACGTTATCAAGCATCTTCGTCTTTCTGTCACATAGTTTATCGCATACATATTTTGTGCTTTATCAATTATTTTCTCTTGTCTGTCGCATATCATATTCCATTTCGAACTATATCAAATATCACCGGCTTTCTGTCTCATAGTTTATTGAATAATTTGTTCGCACTTTATTAATTATTTTTGCCTTGTTATCACATAGTTTATCGCATAAGTTTTTTCACACTTTATCAATTATTTACGCTTGTCTGTCGTATTGTTCATTGCATTAGCTGTTTCGCACTTAACCAATTATTTTTGTCTATCTGTCGCATAGTTTATTGCATAAATATTTTGTACTTTATCAATAGTTTTCGTCTGTCTGTCGCATAACTTAACGCATAATTTCTTTCGCACTTTATCATTTATGTTCCCCTGTCCGTCGCATATAGTTTTTTCGCATAAATATTTTACACTTTATCGATTATATTCGCATGTCTGTCGCATAGTTTATCCCATTTTTTTTATCATTTTGTGGGGTTGAAAAAGTTAACTTATTATTTGGCTGTGTGAAAAACTTATTATGTCTTCAACGGTTTTGCTATGAAGCCAATAGTTGGCTCCATAGTGGAACCAACTTTCTATATACAACAAATATACCTACCATATTAATAAAATTATATTAGTGTTCCTTAAGTAATCAGAGAATATGGTAGGTTTATTTGTTGTATATAAAAGGTTGGCTCCACTATGGAACCAACTGTTGGCTTCATAGCAAAACAGATGTCCTCAAACCTGAGTGAAAATAGCTATTTACTCAATAATAAAATGCTAGTTGTACAGTCGGTTTATATATTAGTTGAATAATTTTCAAACAGAAATAATATTAAATTAAACTAAAAAAGAGTAACCACCTAGTTATAAGAATCATTTTAACTGTCAAATGACAAAAGAAACGAACCACGTGGGAGTCTTTTAACATAAGAACTCCCCCTCCACATGGATCAATCCTAATATGAACTCTCAAAAAAAGGGGACAAAAACTCCATAAAGGAGACTAAGCTACTCTAAAAAAGAGACTAAGACTTCACCAAGGGAGACCAACAGCCTAATAAACAACAAAATAAAAAAGAAACAATAAATTAGAGAAAAAAAAACGTAAGTAAGTAGAAAGTAAACTGAAGCCCTCCCCGACATCCCAACATCCCGATTCACAACACCAAGACGCACCGGCCTACACGACAACCAAACAAAGAGAAAACATATCACCATGGAAAGAAACTCAAATATGGGTACTCCAAACTCCACATTCGAAATGACTATGGCTAAGGCCACTCTAATCTGAAGCCCATAAGCCGGATCCACTCTTCAAACTCAACAACCAAACAACTGGCGGCAACTGACAAGAGGTCCGCCAACACCTTCCCCTCAACTACGACACCCGACCACCAACCGCCGGGAGAAGGATGAGTTCCAACTCCGCCGCAATTGGCACCAAAAGGGCCGATAGAAAGCAGCAAGGACGAAATGGGCAACGTTGACCCGAGAATTCCCTGGCCAGAGCAATCGATTAAACCGGCGACAACCTTCCATCCTCCTCGCCAGCAAGAAACAGACCTGCAACACGATGCTCAAATGACAGAGCCGGCGTGGTCTACGCGGCAGAGAAGGATAAATTTGTTTCGGCGTCGGCGCCAGCACCCCTTGGGTGGGCCTAGGCAGGGAGCATGGCGAAAAGCAAAACAAAAAAAAAAATTAGATTTGATTTTTTCCTTTGAAGTGAGAGAACATAAAGAATTGGAAAAAATAATTTTATTTTTAATTAGTATAACCTGTTAAATTTGATTGAAACTTTTCAAACATCTCTAGTTAAATATACACCATTAATAATGATAATAATAATTGGGCAAACATTTTTCTCACACATCACTTGTTCAATACATTTTATTTTAATTCTAGATCGTGCAACAAAATATCGCACAATACAATAGCATAATGGTCGCACAGTCACACAATGTTGCACAATTGATTACATAATAATTTCACAATCGTCAAATAATAATCGCACAATCCATAGTATGTTATGAGGTGAAAAACATAACTTTTTGACTTTCGTGAAGAACTTAATGCGTTGATATTTCTGGATGAAAATAGATATTCTAGCGCAAACCCTTTTTCCTTGAAGTTCTTTCAGCTACTGTGCGCGTCGTGCTAATTGGTAATAGCCAGTCCACGGCCCCCACCCATATATACCAGTCCTTATAAGCAATTGACTCACTTCACACATTTTCAGCTATCACGCACCCACAAACCCACAACCCAACTGTAAAATTCCTGTAAAAAGGAAAAATACAAACAAACAAAAATGGGCAAATTTCTCCATTTTCAATCGCCTTTCAATCCCCAAATTTCTGATCATTCAGAGCCCAATCAGTACTCAGAATCATCTTCAGACACATCCATAGCCTCCCAACCCAGCCTCCCCTCAGTCCCCTCCCTCCAACAACCCGCCACCGCCGCCGTCCACCACTGTTCCTCAACCCTAAAGACCCAATCCTCTCCAATATTTTCCCTCACCCATGCCGGAAAACACCTCTACTGCGGCGGCGCCGACGGCAGCATCAACGTGTGCGACCGCAGCCTCCAAAATCCCGATCTCACCCCGGCGGCAAACAGCTCGTCTGCCGTGAAGTCGATATCGATCTCCGGAGACAGAGTGTTCTCCGCCCACCAGGACCACAAGATCCGCGTCTGGAATATGGACGCGAGGCAGCTGGAGCTCAACAAAATCGCCGTCCTGCCCACCCTGGGCGACCGGTGCGCGCGCCTCTTCTCCCCCAAAAACTACGTCAAAGTCCGCCGGCACAAGCGGCGCACGTGGATCCACCACGTCGATGCCGTCTCCGCCCTGGCCCTGAACGGAAACAGCTCCCTCCTCTACTCCGCGTCCTGGGACAGATCCTTCAAGGTGTGGCGGACCTCTGACTTCAAGTGCCTCGAGTCCGTGCCGAACGCGCATGACGACGCCATAAACGCCGTCGTTTTGTCCAGTGACGGATTTCTATACACCGGCTCAGCCGATCGGAAAATCAAGGTCTGGAAGAGGCGGGAGGGCGAGGGAAAGCATTCTCTTGTTTCTACGCTGGAAAAGCATAGATCTGGCGTGAACGCGCTGGCTTTAAACGGGGACGGCTCCGTTTTGTACTCAGGAGCGTGCGATAGGTCAATTGTGGTGTGGGAGAAGAGTGGCGACGGCCATATGACGGTGGCAGGGGCGCTGAGGGGCCACACAAAGGCTATTCTGTGTTTGGGTGTAGTGAATGAGGTGTTGTTCAGTGGGTCGGCGGATAAGAGTGTGAGGATTTGGAGGAGAGGAAGTGGGTATTCCTACTCCTATTCCTGCGTCGCGGTGCTAGAAGGCCATACAAATCCGGTCAAGTGTCTCACCGCTTCTTTCGAGTGCAAATATAATAATGGCCACTCTTTTGTGGTTTACAGTGGCAGTTTGGATTGTGAGGTTAAGGTTTGGAAAATTTGGGTCCCTTTTACTAGTTAGATAGATTACACATATAGGTTGAGTTTTTCCAACATATTTGTGAACATCTTGTTCAGTTTTTNTTTTTTTTTAAATTATAAATATTTTACTAACCTAAATTATGAATAGATTTTAAAATTTAATCTAGTGATATATAAAAAAGTTAAGATTTACTTTAAATAATACAAAAAAACTTAATATTTTCGTTTTTGTAATTCTAGAATTTTAAAATAAATTTGAATTATCACTTATGTATAAGTTTCATTTGAAATTCAAATTATTTAATATATTCATAGTTTTATTAGTGTGTCCATTAATCTGATGTGTTTGGTGTGTATAACAACCTCGACCGGACTCAAACGACTTGGATATGTTTTCGATCGATTCGATAGATCTGCAAAACAACTTCGGGAGTGGTCCCAACGTAGAGCCTCTGAAGATCAAGTCAGAATGTGTTTAGAGAAGACGATGAATAGTAGCACTGTAGTATGTATGTATGTATGTATGTATGTATGTATGCATGTACGTATGTATATAATAGTGTGAAGTGTAAACGAACATACCTCACTCCTTTACATAGGAGTGTTATCTTATTGAACAAGACTGCTAGGATGGGTTGCTCGAGTGCTTGACCTATTTGTTCGTATTGCCTGGGTGCTTGAACTATCTAATTCTATTAGGCACGTAGTCCAATCCACGTGTGGTTCCTATCCTAATTATATTTCTTCTTATCTCTTAGTTTGCCTTATTAGACGGTTTAATCATATGACCGACCTGACCCCTTTTGAGGTAGGTTACCCCTATGTTTAGTCCGTTCCCTCTGTCTCTAAGGTCGATCCATCGACATGCGTACCTATTGGTCGAGTTTCTACCAAGACATCCAGGGTCCCTAGTATAGTGCCTCGTTCGATTATTAAGAGTAGGTTGTTTTATTGTATGCCTGTGTGAATTTCTTTACTTATTGCTTGTTCTGTTAACTCGACAAATTTGTTCAAATTCGTTAAGGTTATCTATATGTCCTCATACTTTTAATCCAATGAATTAAATAATTTTCGTAGATATCCTCGTCTACCTTTTTTTCCCCGAAACGGTAGAGATATTATATAAATCGCACAAATGCGCCAAGAACAGCCACCAACAAAAAAGTGGGAGGACATATCAAAAGACCACCTAGAACCGACCCCAACAGGGTAATACTCAAGAACACTAAANCAAAGAAGGGGGAAACTTGCTTTATCCGTTGATCTTGTTCAAAATGTATATTTTGAGGACCGGGAGTAGACTTATGTGACGTGGGTAGTTTTGTAGAAGATGACTTGTGACAAGTTGATCATGTGTGGATGAACTTCGGACGTGTGTTTATTTTTGTATGATTCGAGATTGTGGGGTACATATTTTCTAAATCGAATGTTGACTATAAGGATACCGGGGTAAAATGAGTACGGCATGTTTTGAGACATGATAAATGAATGAGCAAATTTATTTTCTCGAAGGGTTAGCTACATTGTTGCTTGAGGACAAGCAAAAAGCTAAGTGTGGGGGAGTTGTTTGTTGTGTTTTTGTGCCTATTTTTATATGATTTTTGGTTGTGAGTCGAGTCGTTTCTGGCTCTTATTTGTGTCATGCCGGTCCAGTTCGCTCGTTTTTATCATTTCTTTTGTTTAGTGTCGTTTTTCCTTTTTTCGTTGCTTTTCTTTGTTCTTTGGTGTTTTGTAGGTTTAATGGAAGAAGATCGGTTGGGAGTCTTGTCCTTATCGAGTGACATTTTCAGCATTAACCAGTTCGCGACCCGAACACCAATCCGCAACCTTGCAAAAAGTGCCCAAGCCTCATTTCCGCGACCCCAATGCCATTTCGCGACGTTGCGCGTGCCTTTTCCCGGGCCAAGTCCAAGTTCGCGACCCCAAAGTCATTCCGCGACGTTGCGTGTGCCTATGCTCATGTCAAGTTTCCAGTTCGCGGCCCGAACCTCGTTTCGCAACGTTGCGCGTTCAAGTGTTTTGGCTAGGAGTATAAATATGTTCACTCCTTTGTGTTTTTGGGACATCTTCATCTTTTGTCTTTGTTTGTTTTTGGGTTTTAGCACTTAGGGTTTATTGTCCCCTTTTTTTTTCCGGTGACATTTTCCGGCAATATTTTCCGGCGAATTTTCCGGCGAACTCTCTTTTATGCTATTCTCGATTTTTCTTCGTCATTTTCGCTCAAGCACGCATTAGGAACGTAAGCACTTCGTTGTAAGGCTTATTATTTCGATTTTGCACCTATTTTACTATCTAGCTCGTAGACGTGAAGTAGTGCTTGCTCGATTCATTGCATGTCGATTTGTTGTAGTTCATTGTTGCTTCTTTGTTTGTTGTGAACTCTTTTATTGTGCCTTGAGATTGTTGAGTTTGAATTGTTGCTAGAAAAGTCGTGACTTCGACACGGGGCTCGATTATTTTGTTGTGGACTATTCTACTTTGGCATTTTGGTGCATGGATAGGGTTCGGTTTTTGTGTCGTGCTTCATTCTATTGATTTTTAGCGATCCGGTTTAGGAAGCTAGGGTTTTTATTCAAAATTGATTGCTAGTTTAATATTTGCTATTACCGTAGTTCATTTACTTAAAAATCAACCAACCAATTGATTAGAATGTGTAGGAGTTATTTTATCTTTTTGTGTTTCGGACAACTAATTAACAAACGACGCTCCGAATAGTCTTCCTTAGAGAACGACTCGAGGGCGGGTAGCTCGGTTACCAACTACCCACACAAAATACTACAAACACGGGCGCACAAAGGCCCACGGCCCAAACCAAAAACACAATACACAAGCAACACGAACACAATTAACATAATACGGACAAAAAAAAACCTAAATAATATACGAAGCCCTTCCCCAGCATAACGAACAAGCCGAACAAGCAGAGAGCGGTCGACTCCCAGCAAGATCCTACGTCCAAGACTGCTTCCGAAACTGCCGAACCGCCTATACAGAAGTCGCACCCGAACTCCGAATAAAACCCGAAATCGGCCCATCACCAACTGGAGAAACCACAGCCGACTCCCAACACTGGTGCTGCCCGAGCTCTTCTAACAGCACTAGCCGAACGCGGTATCCCTAGCTCCCCTCCATCCCCAGCACTAGAAGACCAAAGAAGAGGAGACGGCGTAGTCCCTCAGCTCCGACCGCCCCGACGCAAAACATCGAAACCATCCGAGCTACGCCCCACCCACCGGACCGCAACCCGACCAAGCACCACCACTGACATAGAACCAGAGCCGCGACATCGCAATCCACCGAACCCAAAATCCCCGACTGGACAAGAGCGATGATGATGCCGACAAAACCAGAGCGACAACCTCACCAACAGCACCCACTGGACCAAAACGACCCCAGCCCACAAGCCCCGCTTGAACTAGCGAAGAACGACTTGCTACAAACTTCTTTGAATCGGCCAAATAGAACAAACACAGAGGCAAACGACGGCATGGTGGGCCAATCGGTCAAGGACGACTACTGACCGGAGCCCCGCCGTCGCCGGGGAAGGCCAAACGGAGGCGAAAGAGGAGAAACGAAGCCTACGAGGTTTGGGAATTAAGGTATTAGAGAAGAAACAAAGAAGCGGTTTCGATAGAGTCGTCTACTTAAATTATGCTGAATTTTATTAATTTGTTTGCTAAGCGAAAATTCGTTCAATTTCTAAGTCTAAGCGCAATCGTCTTGTGTGCCTTTTTATCTAGCCATTATGGCCAACTTTTCAAGTCCAAGTACTTGGCCCTGTAAGGCCTCGAACAGGCTCCATAAGTCCAAGAACCCGCTATTTTTGTGCCAAGGTTTTGGATCCATTTTAGTTTCAAAGTTCAAATCCTTCAAGGCGATATATGGTAAGTCCTTTTGTGATCAATTTAGACTTCAATCAATCCCTAAAATTTCCAAATTGGCCACCCAAATCACACTAAATTTGGCAAGAGAGATCCTTTTTTCCCATTGTAGTTTCCTCCCTTCCAAGTCAAGGTTGTAACCATATTTTTCATCTCATTTTCGACCTTGAATACCAGCCACGAATTCTCTCAAAAGTTCTCTCATTCCCTCCCCCAAAGGCCTCTGAAAAATCTTATTAGCCACAACCCTCTTCACCGGCGAAATCGAGCTCGCCGAGAGACACCCACAGTTGCGACGCGCGCGCCACACCGAGGAGCAGTAGACCAACCTCTGTCCGCATCCAACTCTTCAATGCGAAGCGAAACCGCGACCCCACGCGAGCGCACCTCCGCAAACAGCCGAGACCCTGCGCCCAACAAGCTTCTGCGGGAAGCAACATCGAAGAGCCCAACTGCGAGTGGCCTAGCACAGATCCATGTGTATGTTGCCAAGGCAAGCCGATCCTCTATCCGTGGCCTGCCCACACATCGCTGAGCCGCTGAGTATCGTCAAGCGAGACCATGCCGAAAACAACTACAAGCTGAGGCAAGCATCCAATGGGAGCCATCACCGAGAACACCGAGGTCGCACGTGAGTAGCCAATATCCGCCGTATGCCACAAGCAGCGGCTGACCAAAAGCCGCAGTCGGCCGTTAGCAGCACTATATCGACGTCGTGCGTAGAACGAGAGCCGTATCTGCGTGAGAATTAGCAACACCGAGGGCAAGCACACGGACGCACCTTGCCGAGCTGTTCGAGAGCAGCATCGTACCAATAGACGCGCCTTGCAGTTAGTGCGCGAGCCAACCCGAGCGCGAGCTGCCGAGAGCAGAACCAACGTACTTGAGCCACAAATTTGATCCGTACCTCTTTGCTTGTAGATTCCCGAAGTGCATTAATTATTCTAAGTCGATGTTAAAATTCTTAAAAGAATTTTACTTAGTTTAATTGTTAGATACTTTGGGGTGTTTTATATGATAAGTGTGGAATTTTGGGACTCTCTTATTAACCTTGGATGTCGTGACCATATGCTTTGTAAAGTGATGCCATGATTGTGTTTAAAATCGAGCCTTTAAGCCATCAAAAGATATTGCCTTAACTTGTTGTGTTGAGACCCTTGATTTGTTACCATGGTCTTAGACTCGTTTGTGCTTTGAGATTCTTGGTGCTGATACGTAGCATTCGAGCCTTGGAAGAATTGTGAAAAACCCTTGCTTAAACCCTTGGTAAAATCCATTCACAAACTCTCAACCCAACAACCGCAGCACGTCCTCGAGCAAGAAGCGCGCGTCCCAACACTCCACGTCCCGCAACATCAGCGTGTGTGTAGTTCCCCGTGTGACCGTACACCAAGCCATTTTTGAGCCGTCGCGCCATCTATCGTACCGAAACCATATTTTAGCCTCGTGAACCTTTTTCGAGAATTTCGAGTTCCACTAAATTTTAAGAATGTACTTCGTCAATAAAGTTATCGATTAAGTTAAATTCCTAGAGTAATGAGGCAAGTTATTTATAAGAATATTCTTGCCTTAATGTAGATTTTGAGGAGTCGAGCCTCGAGCTATGTGGAACTATTGCATTCCATCACTATCATCAGTTACTAGGTGGGGGTTCTATACTATGGTTTATTCTGTATAACCACGTGGTAGTATAGTTCTTATGTGCATATGTTTGTGGGCCGGTGGGCCGAGTAAGCAGTTAGTTTCCTACTAGTGATAGCGGTTGATGCCGACGACACTACTAGTGTTACTTATTAGTGGGACGGGTTAATGTTGATGGCACTAGTAAGTAACCATACCAATATTCATGAACTTAGGTTAACGGAGTATGATAGGCAATAGGCTGGGTAGGTTATAAAGGCTTGAAATAAGATTGAGTAATGCGAATCTACCTGGAGGCTTGAAGCCGGATGTTATCAGTACAACAGTGAGATAGTAGACTATGCATGTTCATATGATTATTATCCTATCTGTGTTTATGCTGAATCGATGTGTAGTTTGAATTATACCACTGAGCCTAGAGGATGTGTTCACCCCTTTGTTTTTCAGGTTAAGCAGCTGGCTGCGAACGCGAGAGGACGGGCGTGGTCATCATTACTCATATTTTTACGTTTCCGCAAGCTACTTATGAAAACCATTGTGCTTAAAATGTTTTAGTATTGAATTATTTCAAACTGTGTTTGGTTTACCAAAATCGTATTTGTTGGACTGTTGGCTATGTTTTGAAATGTTGAAAGAAAAGAGCTTTTGAGTAATGCCCGAAGGATACTTTTTGGAAAATGTTTTTCTAAAAGTTCAAATTATTCTGAAAAATCAAGTCTTTTCTTAAATAAATAAGCGGGCGTCAGTGTTTTAAATACCGTACCGGTAATCGTACCGGACGAGCCAATAGTATGCGGTTTTACCATCTATTTTACCGATTTCAATAAATATTAAATTTATTTATTATTATAATATAAATAATGTACAAACTAACTTTAATTAATACTAAAATTAATTAACATATAATAATAATGTAAACATATTAAAATTAAGTGTAGAAATTTTAATTTATATGAATAAATTAATGAAAATATATTAGAAAATATTTTTTAAAAAAAAATTGTCATAAACCGATATTTTGACCGGTATTTGCCGGTAAAACGGGTATTTTCTAGTATAAACCGGTATTTTGACTAAAACGGTATTTAGAGTGTAACCGTACCGGTCGGACCACCGGTATCTGGTATTATCGGTAATACCGGTTGGTATGGTACAGTATTTGAAACATTGGCAGGCGTTACAACGTGGTATCAGAACATATCTATGGTTCTGTAGACTTGCAAAATTTTTCAAAGTTAGAAAAATTTTCAAAAATTTTCGAAAGAGTTTTAAGATTTGACCACCTGCCTCCGACGTGCTGCGCCAACTTCGGGGTAAGTGTTATGAGGTAATACAGTTCAGTAAGATAAAGTTTGCATGGAATGATTCAGTTTCAACATGGTGTGATTATTTGATTCAGTTTCAGCATGATTGAAATCATATGTGTGATTTAGAAAGTTTTTGAATAGTGACTTCATATATGACCTTAGACAAGTCTCAGCATAAGCATGTGGCATGATTAACTCTAAGTGACTATGTGCATGAGTCTGTATGAGTTTACATTTGACTCTAGAAAGGGGCATAGGAATTTATCCTCAAATTTCTTTCAAATTCCTAGGAATGGGGCCTAGGGAATTTGACTCTAAATTTACATTTTTCATTTCCCATGGTTAACTAGTTGTTTGCTCACCCCCACTATTTCTATCTTTTCAGATTGAGTCGCTGGCTGCGGTCACGAGGGGACGAGTGTGGTCTTTATTAATGTCTAATTGTTATTTGCTTCCGCAGTCGATTTTCGAAATGATGTTTTCATTTATGGATGATGAGACTATGGTTACGATTATGTGTTTCGAGATTTTTGTTGAATGTATGTTTTATTATGTCTCGAGCTGTTGATAATGATTGGTTTGGGAACTGAATTCCCTCAGATCATAAGGGACGACTTAAACTAAATTTAAAAGGAAAGAAATAATCTTTTAGTAATGCCGAAAGGTGTTTTATTTTGACAAACGTTTGAAATATTTCGGAGAACTATATGTGNATAAGTGTACGTTACAATGACTGTTATTTCATATTTGTATAAAAAGTTATTATATTTCATTTTTAGGTTTTCTACTTTGCTATAAAATCAGGTATTGTAAAATGAAAGAATTCATTGAACGTATAAATTCTTCAAAGTACATATTTTTCGCCTATAAGGAAGCTCCCTTATAGGATCAGAAGAGTAGGGGGGCAACTAGAGGGAAATAAAGACACTCTCCACCTCTTTGAAAATATTAATTATGTTTTTGCAATAGCTGATGAGTGTTTCCATAAAGTACTTCTGTTTTCTTGGATTTTTATTCAGTGTGTTGCAATGTAGTAGTGATGGGATCCTTTGCAGTTGTGAACAATATTTATTGTAATGTGAATTTGGGGATTTGATTTCAATTGACATGTGTGTTCCTTCTGTTTTATAGTTGCTTCTGTTTTATAGTAGTGAAGGGATCTTTCTATTTTGTAGTTGCAGATATACTATCACTTTCTTTCCTGAAAATTGTGATTGCATTGATACCTAAGCCACCAAACCAACAACAAAACTAAACAGCCATTAAGAACTCTTGGCTTACTATGCATTCAACTTTATTGTGTTATCAATTTTATAATTTAAAATAATTACATGCATTATTGGGCACAGGGACTGAAAATTGACCAATAAGGGGTCGTTTACGTCATGGTCATAAGTTTTACATCTTGTCAAGCCTGCAGGACATGTGTGTTTTTAATTCAATGTCGTCGAATCAGACAAGGAAACTTATTGAATTGCGTGTTTTGAATTGACAGGACTTGTGTACAAATGGTCCCGGTGCAGGTCTAAGGCTAAGTTTCTTCAGCTTTGCTGCAAAGCTACACTCATAGGTCTTTACCAGCTGAGGCAATGCATGTATGACACATGCATTATTGGTCTTATATGGCTTTCAATTTTTTTTATTTAATCAGATCAATGAATACTCAACAAAAGTCATACATATAAAACCAATCCACGTAGGTGTCGTGTATTGATGTAAGAGCATGCGCACAACAGTAAAGTGACCACTCGAGTCATCTTTTTTGGTCTAAAATGTCATATTCTAAGGGACAGGCTATGACAAGTCACTACACATGTCTATATGTAGTCTACAGCTACTTATGCAGAGCTGAATTGAATAGACAAGACGGACATGATGACCATAATTTTTGCCTAACACCATTGAATGCATTATTGATCTTGGTGCACGACGTTTTGCTATATAAACACCGTATTGCATAACAAGTTTTGCACAACCTAAGCAGGAAGTACTCAAATATTACTGAGTTTATAAAAAAGAAAAAAATTTCTAAGTCATAGAATTGCGATGGCTCCTGACTTTGGTTTAGTGCAGGGCGACTATTTGTACGACCTACATTGGACACCAAAGTTTGACGAGTTTCTAATCGAACACTTACTTGAAGATAAGTTGTGTGGTATCTTTGTTCCTTTTGCAGATAATAGTGAGTCCATACTTGGAGCTACGCGTGCATTGAATGGGTGGTTTGGCATGAGTTTCACCCAGGAGTACATCGGAACCGCGTTGGAGTGTTGGCGAAACGACTTGATGTATTCACAACATTGAAATCCAAGGATGGTGTTCAATACGACGCCGTCCAGAACAAGTACCAGGCTTCGGGCACCACTTGGGATAAAATGCTAAGGGTGAGTTTAGTCAATTATATGAGTTTTCATATGTTACACAAATGCTAGAGTTGCAAACTAAATCATATTATTTTGTTCCGTAGTGGGATGAATTTTCCCTCGCTTACATGATGGAAGGTGATCCCCAGCATAACAAAATTGTCGAGTTGTTTCACGTTGAGCCACCGTACGTAAATCCTTTATTGGAGTACTTAGACAAAAAGGGTCGTGGCAAAGGTGTTGAAGTTATCGATGTGGAGGAGTACACTCGAAATCGTGGGCCACCGAGCAGGTTAGTGCCGTATCCGGTTCGAACGGACATCCCCCGGAAGAAACAACCACCGCGTCTGGCATTTTATATGGGTATTAGTTCGAAGGCCCCAAAACATAAGCAATCCATACATAGTCAAACCGGGTCAACGGATGGATCCGTCAATCAGCCCACATGTGACAACTCCTCTCACGGTGCACCTGAATCGGACGAAAATTCTGTATCTACGGCATGTTCTGCCACCCCTATGGACTATGCACATGATTGGCCGTGGAATTAGCTTCGTCACTATATCATTCCCTTCTATGTTTGAGAATGTCTCGACATGTGTGTGTCAGTATGTTTGTTGTGGTTTGTGGTTTGTTGTTTGTTTTGTGGTTCTTTACTATGTTTTTTATCGTTTCGGTGTTGTACCCGTGGGTTACTGCATGTTCCTTGTTGTTTGTTTTGTAGTCCTTCCATTGACAAGATGTACCCGTTGTTGTTCTATTCACGAGATGTTTGTAATGTTAGTTCTGGTTGGTGTTACGTATTTGGTGTTTTCGGTGCTGTACCCGGTAATGTTTCCTTGCCAAGATGTCCGTAAACCATTGAAATTATCAAAATGTACCTAACAGCCCAGTAACAAACACAATGTTATATAATGTCACATCTAAATGATATAAAGCCTGCAGATGATACAAAACGTGTCTTAATAAACCTGCTAATGATAACAACAAAATGTTCAGATGCTCAATTACCACACAAGTCTTACATAATGGAACGTTCTGAAATCATCTCGTTCAAAATAAAGGAGTACTCGTTACGTATATCCTCAGATTGAACATAGTATTGCCATGCAAAGTAGTCCTCATGTCACCGTCGTCGTAGGGACTTAGCCGAAGCTTAATGATGTCCATTGGGTAGCGACGGCCTTCAACCATTATGATAGTAACGGGAAATGGCATCACATGTCTCCAGAAATATAAATCCGCTTGAGGAATCGCCTATCAAAGTGAAAATGTTTTTTTTATATATGTTTCCTTTGAACTGGATAATAATAATAATAATAAAAAAAAAAAAAAATACACCCCCATGGGTATATTTTAGTGCTTTAATATTGCTTGAATTATAAGTGAGTGTCTTGAACTTACCATGGTGGGCCAGTTTGGCATGTCCATATTTACGTAGAAACACCCCCATGGCGGGTCGTCCCTATGGATAGACATGGTGAACCTGCAACGATCTATTATATAAGGAAATGTTACAAGGATAACCAACAAGATTAACCAATGTGACCAAAAAGGGTAACCAATATTCAATGCCGACCGTGCAATGCAAAAGAAGTGCACCATTACACCAAAATTAGTATTTTCAACATCACAACACAGAAAAGAAATAGTATTTTCACGCATCAAATAATACATAGAATTGTGCACAATACATACTTTGTTTAACCAACAACGCCAAAACCACACACTACAAGTTCTTACACTTCACACATCAAAACGAAACACAACAATTTTCATTTAACAACACTACCCCCGACCATCACGCATGACCTTCACCATCAGCGCCCTCTCGTCTTGCCCCATGGACATGAACATAGCAAGCTCTCTCGCATTGTTGCACAGACGCAGGCATATAACCATTCGGTCCTCACCCGATAGAAAGTGGAAAGTACGAAGCGCATTGTTAACTTCTGTCATCTGAGCCTGTGCCACCGCCGCCTGTGTCGCCTGCTCGTTGGCCATTCTAGTGGCGATTTCAGCCAACCGGCCATCCGTGTTCTGCGAGAACGTTTCCATTACATCAATGAAACGTTCTTCCAGCAAGTGTGTTGACCTCCTTTTCGTGCCTCTCATCCGACCCCCTCTCCTTGAGGTACTCTCAGACGGCGTACCCAACGACTGACCGACATCATTGCCCGGGCTACCACCACATGATGTGGGCTGCGCGGTCTGCGATGGGATGTCGTCATGTTCTTGGTGTAGCGGGTCCTGTGGGACATCCTGAGCGGCGTCTGCGAAAGACTGGGCGTCACCACCGGAGGCTCTGTCTTTCCCGAAGATTACCTCCCAATCATCATAATGGGGGAAAGACTTGTTCCTTAATCCCTTCGCATTAGGATCAACCTATTGGTCATATTTTCGACCGCAACAAATGTAATGAGGATATGTAAAATGTGTGAAATATGTAAAGGAATGAATGTTGAACTTTTAACTACAAACAAACCTTAAGCCAAGCAGCCCACTTCTCGTCATCACATGAGAAGCTTTTCGAAATATCGTTCCAACCCATTCCCGAATTGTTTGCTCTTATATTGGCCAGACACGCATAAGTTTTCTTCCAGACATGCATTTTGGAACTTATGTGTGGGTCAGCTCGAAGATCATATCCTGGAATAAATGAACTCATCTTCTTTTTCCAAAGCACCTGTGTATCCAGCTCTGAAGCCGTTTTCCGTTTTCCAACCCTCAACCACGATCTCCTTAAGAGCATTAAGTAGGGCTCGCTCTTCAGCCGATGTCCAAACACGGCGTTTTGAGCTGGATGCGCCCTCTTTCCCGGTCTCCGAAGTAAATGATGGTTCCATTTGTTCCTGAAGCTTAATAATGTTGTAGCAATATTTGTATGTTAGTTATTTTGGGTAATAGACAATTTCAAGAAGAAATATATAGAACATCCAGCAAAACATAAGAATATTTAATCCCGGTAATCAACATAACAACACATTCAACAACACGAATATTGTACTACAAAAAAAAAAATAATAATAATAAAAAAAAACAATAAACAAAAATTGAATAACATTTTTGACATTGACAACAATCCTATGAAAGTGCACATTTTGGACATGTTTTTTATGTTTGTTTATAAATTAAGGAACACCGCCCCGCCATTCTGTGAACATTTGTTGGGCTAAGAGGTCGCGCTTCTGGGTCCATTCCTGGCTGCATTCAACTTGATCTATGTAGTCGTCGTCACACGATGGGTTGGAAGGTACCGGGAATTGTGGAATCTCATTCTCTATGGGGTCTTCGGGCATTGTTGTACGTATGAAATTGTGAATAAGCGCGCAAGCCATGATAATGCGATTTTGGGTCCGAATGGGGTAAAAAGAGTTACTCCTAAGAATTGCCCAACGCATTTTTAGAATACCAAAAGCACGTTCAATCGTGTTTCTAGCTGTGGCGTGCCGAGGGTTGTAGAGTTCTTTAAAGTTTTGTGGAACGCGGGACCCTGAACCCCATTCATCTAAGTGATATCTCACACCCCTATATGGCGCTAGAAAGCCAGGACCATTAGTGTAACCACCGTCCACCAAATAATAGTGTCCTGCGTTATAAACGATTGTGTTACGTTTGATTTAGTCTTTCTCGGGTGGGTGCTATTTACATATGTAATGTTTGTAAATATGGGGAATACCGTTTGGGACTCGGAGACAATTTGCCCTCGTGATTGCATCTCTCAATACTCGATTATCTGCAGCAGACCCCTCCCAGCCACAAAGCATGTAGACGAAGTTCATATTTCTATCACACACCCCAAGTACATTAACTGCTACTTAACCCTTTCTATTCCTATATCTTCCCTTATCTTTGGACGGTACTCGAACGTTAATGTATGTACCATCTAGTGCTCCTAGACACCCCTAACGAAAAATAAAAAATAGTATTAGTTTGGAAGTTGTAGTAAAGAAAAAATTGACTAAGCGTTGTTAAGGATCTTGTGTTATGGGCTACCTTAAACCATTTCCACCTTTCATCTGAACAATCATCCTCAACTGGCTTAGGTGTGGCGACAAGGACGGTGTGAAGGCGAATTACCGCATCAAGTACACGGTTAAAGTACTTGCTTACAGTTCTACCAGATCTCGTAAAATCAAACTTCAAAGTGACATTTTTCTTGTGATGTGCGAGGATTGAAAGAAACATAGCAACTTGTTCACTCGGTGCAACGTTTCTAGATTGAACAAGACCCCCTAAATTTTCAAGGAGTAAACAAAGGCGACCATAACAGTTTCTATCCATACGAAGGTTCTCAAGGCAAGTGGTGGCGCTGACGTCGACTAGCCGTTGCATGTGACTCACTTGAAGGGGCACTCTATCCCTCAAACGATATGTGAGTCCACTAGAGAACGAACGTCGATGGCGGCGAGGGAGTATGAATTTTTGGTAGTAGTAATTAGCTACTATGAAAAAAAACTGAGCACCAAGAACAATCTCTTCCAAAAGAGTGAGAATTAGTAATTTGTCTCGCACGTTATCCATCTACAAAGAATGAAAAATATGCGGACTTCACCCACATTGTTACATCTTAATGTTGGTGAACATACTAAACAACGAAAAGAAGCACAATTGTATGTTCGCAAAGTAAATTAAGCAAAATGGACAGTTTGAAAATCATTCAGAAAACTGTTCTTCATTAGGCAAACGATAACTTTGCATTCATAATCACTATATCATCCGCGAGAGTATGTTCCCATCCTTGAACAAATGTATTAGACTACTATGTCAATTTCTTAATTCAAAATGTAGGAGAATTTATATTTCCATTAACAAATTCACAATAACAGAGAAAAAAAAATATATCCTAAATTATAGGTAGACAAATAAATAATAACATGTTGGTAATACAAAATGTAGCATAACTTGTAGACAAATAAACAATAACATAGAAAGAAACACACACCAAAAAAATAAAATAAAAAATAAGAACAGAAAAAGACAAAAATAAGTATATATGACAATCAATCAAGCAATCTTCTCAAATTGTTCATATTCCTTGTGGTTTGTATTTCCTGAAGCATGGATAATGTCAAGCAGAATGTTGATTTCCAGCAGATGAGGGGAACACTATAATACATGCTCTAAGTATATTTAACTCAACTGTTAGGGTTTGGCATCCAGCAAGTTACAATAATTGATGGTAAATAATGAAGCTAATCCAGGTGAAGAATTATTCAGTCACATATTGAGGAGGTGAAGAATTATTCTGTCACATATTGAGGTGATTCAGGGAACAAAATAAAATATGCATGACTCATTATGGGAAAGTCACAATTTGCAATTTTATGGGAAAGCAATTGATGCTAGTTTCTACTTTGCCAACTCATTGTTATCAAGATATCACTCATTATGCTTCCGGAAGATTTATCTAGTGTTCTCCCCGTAATTGATTAGTTTTTTAATTTATTTTGTGTTTTTGATATATTCACAGATGAAGACATAGTTAATATGTGATTCAGGGAACAAAACAAAATATGTATGACCAATACGAACACCAAGTGAACACTATGTATAAACACATTTTAATAATAAAGTGATATTATCAGCTTGTTGATCTGTAGTTGAAAGTATTCATGATTATTGGATTGTTTGGCACATACAACATGCAGTATCCATGACATTTGATTAGAAGTACTTCACTAGCCCAAAAAAGGTCATCTTTCACTATAACTGACAAGTATTTTTAAGCAAAAAAATTGGCTCAATATCAAGAAAAATGGTTATAAGAAAAAAAAAAATACACAAATTAACAACTTATCTCATAACTGTCACCAGATTATAAGAATTAAAAAATTATTCAAGTAAAAATTTTTCAAAAAGAACCATCCATTGAAAGAAACTCAATTATGCACAATAATCAAACATTAAGAAATCAAGTCTGTCAACAGAGGCAGACAACCGTTCGCAAACATCTAAACATGAGGCATTTGATTTATCCATTATCGAGAATCAAATCATATTAAACCATCACACATATATAAAGTATGTCTAGCCTCAATCAAGACATATATCCCATCCAGTTACCAAGCAGATAAGACGAACCGTCCAGAGAATCAAGAAGCCCTATGCATTAAACTAACAGAGGAGTATTATATGAAAAAAAGACAATGTACCTAAGGACTCGGTTATGTGGAATAAGCAAGGAGAAGGGGATGCTTCCGGCGTCGAACCTTGATTGAACCTCAATGACATTTAGCTTTATGTTAGTAAAAATGTACAAGTAGTATGGACATTAACATAACATAAACATCAAACAGTCACCAATGTCCACATTTACATAATACAACCACATAGTCAACAATTGAGTAAGTTTAACCACATGGTTTATGAAGGAAAAAAGACTGTTTCAACCCAAGTATCATATATTGATATGAAAAAAAAAACGCACCACTTAAAAAACATGTGTTCATAAGAAACTTAACAAAAGGTATGAAAAGACACACTGCAACCTGCACAAACACGCTGCAAATTTCACATATTCGCAACAACTGACCCTAGTAGATGCTTAATAACACGGAGAACGAGTACCTTATCTAAAATGGTCACAGTTAAAAACATGGTGAGCAGGAAATTTAATCTAGGAGTGCCATTTAGGTCAAAATCTGTTTCAACTTCTTAACAACAATAACTAGTCCTACGTAGGTGTTCTCTAATAAATCATCTTCTTCACATATGTTCTTCTTCACATAACACATATGTTCTTCTTCACATAACAAATCTTCTTCACATAACAAATCAGCTTGGTTTTTGTATTTTAAATAACTGTAAACTTGTTTATTCATGGAGTAGCAAACCTCAATATATAACTGATTCCATCTCCCAGACATATAGTATTAGCTTCAAGAATGCAGGTCAACTAATCAGTGCCTAACTTTAAATCTGTACCGCAATTCCGTGAAATAAATTATCAATCAAAATCTTGAATGGAGGTAACATGTCTCGGCATAATTTTCACAAATGGCACATGCGACGGATAAACAAAAACAACAAAATCAACTTTAGTTAAACAAAATAAAGAAAAACAAATCGAAATCAAGCAGACAATGCCGAGTTCGACAAAACCAGACTCTAAAATAGGGTTTCCGAATGGAGCGGCGAAATCGAAGTGGTGTTTGCACCGTCGAAAACAAGCCATAGAAAATTGTGAAATTCGCACTTACCTTGGCGAGGGGATAATGATGAGCTCGAAGTTGCAGATTCCGACAAAACACGACTGTCAAAAACTAGGGTTTATCAAGAGAGGGACGAAGCGGTATATGCATTATCGAAAAGAATCCAAAGACAAAAAGTGTTGTTCGATCTTACCTGGGCGAGGGGATGAAGAAGAACTCGTCGACAAGAATAAGGTTTCACAAAACAGAATCCTCTGCACGCTCGTTTGGTAGGTTAGGGCTTCACAATGAAATATGGTGTGTCTAGTAATTACATCGATGTTAAGGGGTACAATAGTCCATTTGCATCCAATTTTGAGGACAAAAAAGTCTTTAACAGTGCAGGATTAAATAATCAGCTACTATAGGTGGGATGAAAATAATCGGCCAACACATTGTTTGAACGTGGGCCCCGCCGCCACATGTGATTCCAACTCACCTAATCCTGTCCCAATCAAGTAATGTAAACAATGGATATTGAGGGACAATTCATCTTATCAATCTTATCCCTCAAAGTAAACGAGCCCTAAGAAGATTGTCACAACTGTTCATCTTCATCATTTCTCTCTCTCTCTCTCTCTCTCTCTCTCTCTCTCTCTATTTTTCAACCGTCTTTCTCTTCTCTCCTTCTCCCTAAAGAAATTTCAATTCTTTTGTAAATTCATTGCAAAATTAAAATTCTTCACTGTGCAATCCTTGAGAATTATCATAGAATTATCATCACCCAAGATATCATCCCCCAGACTACACCCAAATCATCATCCCCTAACCATCATTGAGCCTTCAAAGGCCACCGCCCGATATCACTGAGCCTTCAAAGCCCTTGAGTCGGCATTGTTTGGAGGAGCAACCACACGCTAAAATCGAGAAGTAACTCCGGCTTAAGAGTCCCAGGCCCACGCTTAGCCGACAATGCCCATTAACTAATCGCCTTACCGATCAACGCCCTGCCGCCATCAAGCGAAATCGCTAGCCCCGTCTTTTCTCTCTGCGTGGACCTGCCCTCGAGCTGAACCACAACCACATGAACCGCTTCCAATCCAAAGTGAGATTTTCTTGTTGATTAGTTTTGAAGTATGCTTTTTCGTTTATGTTTTCTTGAAGTTCTTAGTCTGGGGCGAATTGTTTATTTTTGGGGAATATGTTAGTAATTTTATTTCTGGAGATTAAACTTGGTTGAAAAATATAATGTGGCTAAGAAAATTCCATGTATTCCAAAATTCTGCATTATTGAGTTATATGATTCATGTTATTTTCTCTGTTTTTTTTTATGAAGATTGGGTGTGTTGTGGCCAAATTAAAGTTGTTTCATGTTTCTTTAAAGTTTTTTTTTTTTCATGTTGCTTTTTTAATGTTGTTATGTTATTGTTTTGTGTTATTCAATATCTTGCTTATTTTTTCGACTGAATGATTCTTACTTGTTGCTGATTTTTTTATTCGTTCACACCTTATGTGAACTTTTTTAACTATTGATTATGTAAAATTTTCTTATGATTTTGTGAAATACTTTTGGAATGCATTTCATTAGATAGAAATAGAAAATAATTATGTTTTGATTTGTTCTATTTTTATTTTTTTATGTTTTTAGAAGAAAAAGAAGAAGGAAAGAAGAAGATGAAGATAATCGTGAAATGTGGAGAGAGAATAGAAGAGAGAAACAATTATTTTTTTTAATATTTTTTTTTATTTATTGGGGTTATCTAAATGTAACTCCAATTGGAACATTAATGAAATTCTCAATAGTATCCTCTTTATCTTTTTTCCAAAAGGTGGACAGTTTTGTCCATTCACCCAACTATAGGCCCTTTCTAACTGGATGGGCTTCTTTCCGAAACCCATCTGAAATTGATGGAGCCCAATTTGTTTTAAAGCAAACGGAGCCACATCACCCTCCGACCTCCATCAATAATCTTCTTCTGCAATCGCCGTTTTGTTTGTATCCATTCTATCCGTTCTTTGCAAAACACTCATCCCATTTCGAACCCTACTCTTAACACCTTCATTTTCATTCTTATACTCAAGTATATAAATGGTGTCTACTTCAACGCTTTCTCTCTCTTCTCATCCAAAGGTATCCGAGCATTCAATTCTTCCTTCGTTACTTCGTAATTTCTGTTTGATGGTCCGATTTTCTGCTGTCTCAGATTAATTTCGGATTGCGAAACAAACACAGAACCGAGGTTGGGAGCATAAGCTCCGAAAAGAGCAGTAAATTTAATGGCATTGCGCCTGGTGTAAACTCCCCTTTTGCACTGGTTAGTTTCACCTCGAGGACCTTGCAGTCGAAAAAGTTCCTCATTAAAGCAGCGGCCGCAGGCTCTGCTGATCGCAATTCCCGCTCTGGCAGTAGCTCTCGCAGAGTTTATCAGCAGAGTCAAGCGCAAGCTCCACTTGCTCCCGTGAAAGACATTTCTTCGTTTCTTCTTCCTGCCGGCGCGTTCCTCGTTGCAACTTTCGGTATGCAATTTCAAGATTCGTACGTGTTCTCTACGTAGTCATTATGGTGTTAGTTGTCCTGAGCAAAGTGGTTCTCTCTCTTTCTTTTTTTCTTTTTTTTTGGTTGGATGCTCTGATGGGGGCTTGCTTCAGAAGTTATCTGATTTCTATTCATGATTGTTTGATTTCGTGTTGGGTGTATAAAAAAAAGTTTACATTTAAGAAATTATGTTTATTTTATTTTTCTTTGAGGGGGGAGTATTTTCAGTGAAACCAGTATATGTAGCTTTAAGTTCTGAGTAGATTGACGATGCTTCTAGTTAATCAAAGGTTATAAGCTTTCTTCGAGCTGTTGTGTCAATTTGTATTACAGGCTCCTTCAGTTTTTTCAGCTTTTTACAGAACACGGTGAGTTCATACTTATTAACTGAATGGTCGTTGATTTTAATAAGAGGTTAATATCTTTTTTCATTGCATGTTCATTTATGATTTTCATTAGTGGTTTACAAATGAAAGTTCATTATTTTGAATTAAATGAGTTACTGAATCTGAAAGTTTCAGTTGACAATGGTGTATATGTTCCCTGCACTAACATGAACCTAATAAATTGTATTAGTTATCTATATGACCTTGCTGTTTGAGTCTCAAATCATCGTTGTTTTGCAGAGTTTGTTTGTTCGCTCTTTTTCTACATAAATTGGGTCTTTGATATTTCTTTGGAACTCTTTAGGGTCAGTCTGAGATGAGCAACTTATGCCAGTTGCGAATTATTTTGATCATTGAAGACTTGAAGTTATAACTTTATTACATCTTTTTTTGTATCTTCTTATACAGTAAAAGAAAATTTTAGAATTATTTTAAATGTATTTTGCAATGTATGGTTGGACTTGAGTAGAAGGAATATAAGGATAGTTGATAAATCATTTATGTAGCTTATGATTATATCGCATCCTTTCATTCCCTTTTAATCCATAGAGAGGAAAAATGATCCTGTCTCTGCCTTCCTCTTAAATCCTCGATTTTGTTTGTATATTATTTAACAAAATAATCTTTGGGAATCTTTTGGTCCTGGTTTCTAAAGTGTGTGTGGGTGTGTGTTTCTTTTTTATTTTTTTTTAATTTCTTTTTAACTTCCTGCATAGCTACTGAAGAGTCTTTACTTTACCACAAAATCTCATTACCGTTGCCTTTCTTTATTCTTTCTCTCTCTCCATCTTTCACTTTATCCTCTTTTAGTTTTTCTTGGTCGTAGCGGCGAAGTGGATTAATTTTTTGTTTGTCTAGGTCATTATTGTACAACCATTGGCTTTGGTATCCTTAAGGCTGTATATAATTTTTCTGAAGGATATCCTCAGTTGGTAATTGAACTAACATTTCAGCTGACAGTTTTGGGGAAGCTGTTGGAGAAAATCCTTCTACCAAAACCCTCTACACCTGTATCTGAAGAGAATAAACCTGCGCAAGGGATGAAGTGGTCCTTTGCTCCCGGTACAAACTTGTTATCATCATTTGGAGCAAAAGTTGAAAGGGAATCTAAACTGAGGCTAAATGACATTGCAAAAGAGCTCAGGTCATTTCCAATCGTTGATATGGCGGGTAACTGAAAATTTATTCCTTATTCAGTTCTGTTATTGACATTCTGGGTAGTTGTATTCGTTCGTTGTGCATAATTCTCATCTTGTTCCTCCTCGATTCACCAAACAGCCCAAGTACATCTTGTTTTCTTCTTCTTTTGTGCTTTATTTGGCATTATTCATGCAGAAGCATTTGGAAATTGTCTAATTATACCAAATGTTGTTAGGTCAGAAATTTGGAGATGAAGGACTGTTTTTCCTTGCTGAGAGCTTAGCTTATAATCAAGTGAGAGTATTTTCCAACCTTCTCTTTTAAGTTCAGGACACTGTAGCTTGCTAATGCTGAACCCTCTCCTTTGTTTTTAACTTTTGTCATTTTCAGACTGCTGAAGAAGTTAGTTTTGCATCGAACCTGATTACTGCTGATGGAATAAAGGCATTTGATGGAATTTTGCAATCAAATGTTGCCCTAAAATCTCTCAATTTGTCTGGAAATTCGATTGGTGATGAAGGAGTCAAAGTAAGCCTTATATAAGTTACTGTTAGATTCATCTTCTAGGCTGTATTCCTATATGTTATAGTTAATGGATATAAAGGTAGTTGATTGCTACTGTAAACTTGTTTAAAAATTAATCTGTTTCGTTCTGTTTAGGTTTTTCACTTGTCAGAAATATCTACTCTTTGAATGGTGAATTACATGTTTGTTCAACAGGGTATGTATTGACTATCTGTATGAATTCCTGGCATAATCAGCTTTCGTGCATCTAATTTTTTTTTTTCTTTTTTTAAGTTTGTTATGATGGAAATTCTAGTGCATATTCTCTTATTTGCCAGGTTTGTTTTAGTGAGATAGAAGTTGTACCTTTTCTTTTTAACAATACCAGGTTTAATTTATTGTGAAAAACTTTGTCATAATTGATTCGATCTTTTTACTTTGTAATTTCCTTCTCTTTTCTTTTTCTTTTTATTTTTTACGTCTCCTTAAAGTCATTGTTTTTCTTTGTCCCACTCTTTTATTTTCCGCCTTTTGGTTCTTGCAGTGTTTATGTGACATTTTGGTTAATAATACTGGTCTCCAGAGGCTACAGCTAAGCAGTAATTCATTTGGGGATGAGGTTAGGTTACTTGGCGTTGAAATGATATAAACAGGACTGGGAACATGTAGTTGTCTGGTACATGTCTCAGTAACAAGCCCGATTAAGTGGCTTATCGGCACTTCTTGTTTCTCATCATGCAGGGTGCAAAAGCAATTGGTGAGATGTTGAAGAAAAATTCAACCTTGCGCGTCATTGAACTTAATAACAATTTGATTGACTACTCTGTATGAAACATGTTTTGTTATGCTTTCTGTTATCTTATATCATGTATATACACTATTTTTGACAACTAATTTTGTTTTGTTAAATGTCTATTTTGAAAATGGAGGTAGGGATTTTCAGGCCTTGCGGAAGCATTACTCGAGAATAAAAGTATAGTGTCCATATACCTCAAGTAATAATCTTAACATAGATCGCTGTTATAAATATTTTAACCATATCTTTAAAAAAAAAAAAAAAGGATTAGCTTGTTGGCTTTGTTACATACCATCCCTTCTTGTTATTACAGTGGCAATTATGGTGGTCCCCTTGGGGCAGCTGCTTTGGCAAAAGGATTGGAAAAAAACAAGTCCTTGAGGGTAATTACTGACTGTTCCCCCCTGTATTATTTACAGACTTGGTTCCCAATAATATCATTACATGGTGCGCCTAGCTATATGTGATTTATTAGTAATGGAAATGTTTAAGCAATGATAAACAGTATTTGTTCTCTGCCTATGCTACATGCTTATATATGGGGTCAATGGAAAAATTATTTTCAAGGTACTTTTCATTGCTATAGTAGGAAGGGGAGAGGACTCTTGTACTCACTAACAGAAAAATTAAATACAGTGACAACTCTGTAGTGTGGTCACTTTATATCTGAAGCAGCATTGTGCCTTTTGAATTTGACATTTCTAGTCATGTGTGAATTCAAGTTTATAAACATAATCTATCTAGGAACTGTGTCTGCAAGGAAACTCGATTGGAGATGAGGGAGTTCGTGCTCTGATGTCCAGCTTGTCTTCTCGTAAAGGTTTATTCTCTCCTCGTGTGCAACTTTCTTTCTTTCTTTCTTTCTTTCTTTCTTTCTTTCTTTTTTATTCTCTCTCTCTCTCTCTCTGCCCCTCTCTTTTTTCCCTGCATAAATCAGATCTTGACAATTCACACTTGCATGTAGGAAAGCTAACAACCTTGGATCTTGCAAACAATTCGATCAGTGCGAAAGGAGCTTCTCATGTTGCTGAGTACATTAAAAAAAGCAAGAGCTTATTGTGGATTAATCTTTACATGAATGATATTCGAGATGAGGTATAATTTGAATTTTATTTCTTAGACTATTTCCGGACGTGTGTGTCACACAATATCATTTTAGATCCAAATTCGCAAAAATAGTTGTCGATAAGTTTGCAAGTTTTTCTTATTTCTTGGAATAGAAAATACGACTATAAGACCCGTTGTGTATGGTTTACCCGGGCATCTCAAGAGTTTAGACCCTTTATACCTATTGTCTTTTTGACCTTTCACAAAAGTGTACTGGATTTGAGATCTTTTGTGGTGGTATCAACTCACAAAACAAAAATTGGTCTAATTCCTACACCTGGGAGGTGTACTTTCGGGATCTTAAGCCTATAATGAAAATAGCCTTGTTAACCACCTTTGCATTCAGTACCTAATTCTTTTAGGCATATTAATCAAGAATTGTTGACCTCTTGCCAAAATAACAACATACACCAGTCCGTCAGTTATTTTCTATTTATTGCAGGGAGCTGAAAACATAGCAGAGGCCTTGAAGCAGAATCGCTCTGTAACACATGTTGATCTTGTAAGTAAAGGAGCTTAAGAAGTCATAGTCAGGATATTGTTGATTCTTAAAGTTATTGACTATATTGTGATTCGTAAGTAACACAGAAAAGTGTATTTGCAGGGAGGGAATGACATTCATGCCAAAGGGATCAGTGAAATTGCACGAGTTCTTAAAGATAATTCTGTCATTACTGCTGTGCGTGCTCGCATGTTGTTTCTCTGAATGTTATAGAGTTTTGTGATATATTCAAACTATGAATCTCTCTTTTTCTTTCTTCATTCCTCTTCCCCAGTTAGAAATTGGTTATAATCCCATTGGGCCTGATGGTGCGAAGGCTTTGGCGGAGGTTCTTAAATTTCATGGAAACGTAAAGGATCTCATGCTTGGTTGGTGTCAGGTAAGGAGGAAAATGGGGAATTAATTGCAAAGCTACTCTAATGATTAGCCTTATTACCATAAAGAAGAAAAATGTATTTCGATATCGCGAATGCGTCCATTGATGTTTGTAAATTATGAAGCATGTAT
>BKCP01011625.1:837625-874950 GCA_008636005.1 Striga asiatica | reverse complement strand
TTTGGGTTCATTTGTAATTAAGCGATACCTCATGGGCAACTTCTGTATTTAAACCGGTAAATAAATTATTGTCCTTTCCCCCAAAATGGCTTCTTTTGACTGCCATGTGTGCAAGTTTTGCAGATTGGAGCCACTGGTGCTGAATATATAGCAGATATGTTGAAATACAACAGCACGATATCAAACCTTGATCTGAGAGCAAATGGACTAAGAGATGAGGTTTGTCTTATTTGCATTCCACACCAGTCCTCCACTTTCCCCATATTTACGGTTTTCACGTTCTCCCACATATGAATCTCTTGGCAGGGTGCCATCTGCCTTGCTCGTAGCTTGAAAGTGGTCAATGAGGCTTTGACATCACTCAATCTTGGGTTTAATGAAATAAGAGTATGGAAACATATTTTCGATAAAATTGTTAACACCATGCAATTAGCTTCTTATGTAATCATATTGTATCTCTTGTATCTTTTATCTTGCAGGATGAAGGGGCTTTTGCAATTGCTCAAGCGCTCAAGGCTAATGAAGACGTTCGGCTGACATCGTTAAATCTTATGAACAACTTCCTTACCAAATTGGGACAGGTTATACGGTTCTCTATTTTTTTTCCTTTTGAACCTTTCTATTGCCATCTTAGCAATAGTAACTAATCTAAGATCTGATAAACATGCAGAGTGCAATTACAGACGCAAGCGACCATGTATACGAAATGAACGAGAAGGAGCTTACTATTGTGTTTTAGATGAGAGATATCTTAGGTACGAGAAAATGATTTGTTTTGTTTCTGTTCTTAATCTGAAAGGCGGTGGTCTTTTGTCTCTCCATTGAGTTTAAGAAATCAATCATAGTTCTGTTCCAAGATAACATCAAACCTTAGATTGTGGCTTGACCATGGAAACACCAGAAATTTTGTCAATAAAAGATTATCTGAATTTTGCTGATTGGGTTTGTCGATATTGCTGCTTCTCACCTGAGGCAGATTAGATCTATTGCTAAGTGGGAAGCTAGTTTCACTAGGTTTTGTCTAATGAATATTGTTTGACATATTAGTTGATCCTTATGAATTTGTCCCTGATGTGCAACTTGATTACAATTGATTCCAGTTATTTCTCAAAAGTAGTTTCAATATTAAATAGTTAAGGGAAATTTTTCTCTCTCCTACAAGATTCCTAAATATTTGCAACTCTACCATAGTAACTAAAATAAATAACTAAAATAAATGCGTATGTACCTAAATCAAACATATTTAATTAGATTAATTAATGCCTAAGTAGGTTATCAAATCATTTCCTGTTATAATATTGTGCATGAGGAGCATGAGGAGAATAAAATAATATATGTGAATGACTATTTTGTCCCTGATGTAATTATATTATTACGATTGTGTCATCAGAAGTTTTCCTATAAATAGGAGCTTCAGTTATAATGAAAAGACAACCAAGAGAAAGCATTCTTTATATTCTCTCTTTTCTCTCTAGTTTTATAACACGTTATCAGCACGAGTCTCTGCCCTCTAGAGCTCGATTTATAATATGACGAGAGTATGCTCTACAGTTGCGTCTATAAGACGATCCTCTGTATCAGAAATCGAAATATACAAATCGTCATTTTCCTCAAACAATACTCCATGCCAGAAAAATCATGATTTTCCTAAATATGGAAACCAAACAAACACAAATGAGTCTTTATTAAAAAAATAAAAATTATTGTGTAGTTATATTGGCCGCAGAGATGAATTTAATCACAAGGCTCAACCTCAATTTTAAATTACCAACCAATAAGCCATTTTACAAACTTCAGCGAATCAACATCCGGTGATATGGAGTCACTTTTGTCCGCCGAAAAGATCGCCGTTGAGGCCTCGATCGGGGTCCGACCAGCAGCAGCAATAGCAATGTGGTTGACTACGGCGAATTTGCGCAGTTTTTAGAGCTCCAGCGGCTGATTTAGACCATGAACTACTAGTAGGAGATCTCGGCGTATTCATTGCTCGAGTAGGCAGTCCAGTAGATTTCCGCAGCTCAAGAGGTATCTTAGTAACAAGGTATGGAGCAAATTTAATACCTTTCTTCGAAGTATAATTTATGAAGGCTGAAATTATATAAGAAATTTTACTTTGGGCCGTGAAAACAAGAAAATAGAGGAAGAAGAAGACTAAAAAGATGGCAAAAGTTTTATTGCATCTAAATGAAAAAAAAAAAAAAAAAAAAAATAATGATGGTTAGTGAGTGTCAGCAAAGATCATGAGTAGGATAATTAATACATATGGTCCTACATATTTTAAAACAATGTCAATATTGATTGCTATAATAAATGTATTATTAAATTGTGTCCACGCACTGCACACGGACACACTATTAGAGATTTTCCAAAACCAAAACAAGAGACATAGTGATACTATTATAAACTCTTTCTCATATCCGTCAATATGAGAAGCAAACATGGTTAAAATTCATTATATCTAGTTCCATGTTAACAAGTTAAATAAGAATTTCATTTTAAGACCAATATTGATATGGTTTATTATATTATGATATGTTTAAATTGTGAAAATTATTTGATACATGAGCATGTACATATTTCATGGATATAATAGATGTAGTGCCTGAAGCATATAGTGTTCACATAAAATTGATTTATTATATTTTGATGCTCAACTTATATATTTGATAATTAGCATGAGCAGTTGATTATAATTGAACAATTATTTTTCATAATTTTCCCCAAAATGATGCGTGGAAAATTGAACATTTCCCATCTACGATTTATTATTATGCACAATCTTATATCACCACCAATTCGTACCTTTATGGGCCAATATTATAAACTAGGTATGCTATGATACTCCGTCAGATTTTTAATACCTAGAGGCCATTATATGGGGTCAATTTATTATTTGGTACGAAAATATTTAACGGCATTAGGGGGAGATATGAGCATAAAAATTTATTAATGCCGTAAAATATTTGAAATATTAATGTTTTCATTATTTGAAACCACGCAATAAAATTGAACTTGAAGTTCATATTATAATTCTGCCAAACGAAATTTATAGTAATAATGGAGTGAGCAATTTGTATATATCTAAATGTACCACAAAAGTAAAAAGAATCCCTAGGGAATGATTGTCTTCTTAATGCTAGAAGCATAATGTGATATAATTAATATATGTTTTGTGAAAGTCCGCGGAAAATGTATATTTAAGATTTAACACTCCTTTATAAAGAAACTCATGGAGAGTTGATCCAGTACATCTTGCACGTGCATCAAATCATTATAGTACTGGAAATGCGGAAAAACCAAAATTAAATGTTATGGGAAATGATTATAAATATGGCTACTAAATATGAAGTTGCACATATGGTTGAGATAATATAAATTGAATATCATAGTTGTCGACAACATAATTGCCTATGTGATATCTTTACTATCTCAAATAATGATCCGGATCAAAATAAATGTAAGTGCTGGAAGCGCTTTGATTGATTGAGATAGAAAGAAAAATAAAGGCATAATTTTCACTCGCTATACGATATATCCCAGAAGGATAGTATATCCCAGAAGGATAATGAATATTTATATGTGATATGGTGGTGTGATGTAAATATAGCGAGATTATGGGTTTACGCAGAGACCCAAAATTTTATAAAATTTCTCTCATTATCAATGATTCCGCAAGTTAATATTTATGGCAGCAACATTACCATGGCTTTGAGTCATATGTGAAAGTCCTGGATGGACTCGAGTACCCGAGATGAAAGATAATTAAATCATTTAATTATATAAAGTTGTTGATAAGATGTGGTACAACCAACAAAATTATTCCAGAAGAAGTAAAGGTAGAACTTTGTGTATAATGATAATATATAAAATTATCATCTCGGTTAAATAGATTATGTGGTGAACACTATGTAAAAAAAAAATTAAATAAGTTAGCTCATGCTTATAGACGGAGTCATAATAAAACTCTTGGTTAAATATCAAAGATTATTATCTCGACTTGAAGATCGAGCATCTCCTAGAAGGAGTATTTGTACAGATCCAAAGAAACTACAAATATTATTATTACTGAAGAACAAGTACATAAGGATCATATGATGGAAATACAGATAAGAGGTTGTGAATCCTCAATAAATATGAGAAAAATATTATATAATAGAACCCATTAAAGAAGGGTGCGTCTCGAGAGTATAAACTCCGTAACTCTGCCACCCATGATTATTATTTGGGTTCATAATGAAAGATCTAAAGGATCAAAAGCTCTTTTTCGCTTGACCCCTTGTGTTTCCACAGAATTTTGAAATGTGATGCATTCTTGAAGCTTTTTGATAAGTTCAGAAGGTGTGTCTGCAGATTTGAATACTTCTCTCGTTAAAGGAGATATAAAGGTTTGATATACTCATTCGTCTAAAAATCTAAGCAAACCATGAAAATAGTTATTAAAATTCAATAGACCTATGGGCTTATTATGAAGTTTCAATTCTGCCCAAGAAGCAATGGTAAACATTGTCATTAAAGTTCCATAACCACCTGGAAGAATGATAAAAGCATCGCTATTGTTCACCATATCCATCATACAGTCATAAATAGAACGAGTTAGCATCAAACTTGTGTAATCTTTGATGACCCTTGTTGAAGCTCTATGAAAAGGTATGATACTTTTTACTTCTATATCAAAACACTTTCCAGCCATTAAAAGGTTATCAAAGAAAGTGATGCTAGTCCCTCCATACAGTAAATTGATTTTTCGATTCCCCATCTCCCTTACTAGCTGACTTACAATATCAATATTTTGAGAAAAACTTACCAGTTTAGAACCACCAAGAACACACATGGTTTTGATCGGATGAAGAAATTTATTGCCTTGAGAAGACTCTGAAACATCCATCTATTGATAAACTAAATTTTATGAGTTATATGATTATGATGGATGACTCGCTATTTAAAAGGGATGTTTCACAAAATGATAACCGACAGATAAGGCGTTAAATCTTCAAAGAATCTTATCTGTCAGCAGCTATAAGATTTTCTGAAAATTACAGTTAAACATACTAAACTGTATTTTTCATACTAGCAAGAACAATTTTTACAAACTTGATCTTTTGAAACAATATTTTCGAGACTATAACGTTCTTCTTCATTTTTGAAACGAATCCATAGAGACATAAGCTCACGATGCACATAACCACTCGGATGTGTCTCAAGAATCTGTTGAATCGTTTGATCCATGGATTCTTTACTCAATCCATCCTTTATAAATGATATTTTATCTTCTCGATTTCTGGACACGAACCCCACAGATGTACATCGTGTGTCACAAGTCCATCGAGCGCATTTGTAGCATCCACCTAATCTTTTTGCTCTTCGTTTCTTTGCAAAAGTACTTTTACTCATACCTGGCAATATTTGTATGAATTTGGAAACTCTCCAGACAATCGAACTTTTGCTTCAATCAACCATCGAAGATTTGCAGAAATGGACCAGTTTTCAATCACCTCCTTTTTGCTGATGACACCATTATATTTTGCCAAGCAGATGTGAACCATGCCAATAGATTGATGAACTTGCTGTCTCAGTTTAAAGCCTTCACAGGCCAATCTGTCAATCTTCAGAAGTCCACTGTCTTTTTTAGTAAAAACTCTACTACTAGTACTAGGCAGGATATTTGTACAGTATTGTTAGGGAGATTACATCCCACTCTTCTTCTAGATATTTAGGATTGCCTATGGGCATAGGTAGTTCAAAGATTGAAACATTTTCTTTTGTTATTGATGCTGTTAAAAAAAAAAGTTCAAAATTGGAAAAATTGTTTCCTTTCCCAAGCAGGGAAAGAGGTTTTGCTTAAGTCTGTCCTTAATGCCCTTCCCATATATGTTATGTCATGTTTTATATTACCCAAAACTATCTGTAAAAAACTGTCTCAGCTATTTGCAAACTTTTGGTGGAAATCTAATGACCCAAACAAGAAAGGGATTTTTTGGAAAGCTTGGAAATGGTTGTCCTTGCCAAAAGAGGTGGGAGGGCTGAACTTCAAAGATCTCTTCCTCCTGAATCAAGCTCTGATTGCCAAGCAAATTTGGAGAATTTTCACAAAGCCAAACCTGCTGGTCAGCAGGATTTTGAAGGCCAAGTACTTCCCAAACACCTCAATTCTTCAAGCTAAGAAATCCAACAGTGGGTCATGGCTCTGGAATAGCTGGATGGTTGTTCAAAGCATGATGCAAAGAGGCATTCGATTTGAAGTGAAAGATGGGAAATCAATCAAAGTGTGGGAAGATCCATGGGTTCCTACATTGCCAAATTTCAGACTGAAAACTCCTTTGGGTGGCTGCGGAAACTCAATGAAAGTTAGTGAGCTCATGGATATTACTGGTAGAGGATGGAAGCATGATGTGCTACAAACTCTGTTCAATCCTCAAGAGGTGGAGGAAATTCGAAAAATCAAAAACCTTGATCCACTATCAAGGGACAGAATCTGCTGGAATTGGGATGCTAAAGGGGAATTTTCAGTAGCCTCTGTGTATAAAAAGCTAGTTTGGGAAAAGTGGGGACAATTAGACAGAGCTGAGAGCAGTGTGGAGCAACAGCGGGGAAGAAAGATTCGAAAGAAGAGCTGGTCATTGAAGATCAAAGGGAAAATTAAGCATTTCCTATGGAGATGCTACTCCCACATCCTTCCTGTCAATGGAAAACTGAAGATGAAGGGTTTGTCTGTGGATGTAATATGCAGAACTTGTGGTGAAGCCCCAGAAACCATGGAACATCTCTTCTTCCATTGTGATTATGCTCAAAAGATCTGGAAACTGGCTCCTGTCACTTGGGATGGGCTTTATGCTGATGCAAATGACTTTAGAGGCTGGTGGAACAAATTGTGCACAATGAAGCCTAGCAGAACTACAGAATCAAGACTCGAAATTACTGCATACTTGCTATGGTGGATTTGGAGATCAAGAAACCAATGGGTGTTCCAACAGAGTCTAAGGCCTGCCAAAGATGTGGTGGAAATTGCTCTCAAAGAATGGAGGGAGTTCATGGACAGAGGTTAGACCAATTTTGGGATCAACTAGGAGTTTTGAGGCTCAGTGGTTGTGTCTCATATGGTCTAAATTTGGTAAATGGACTGGTTTCATATAAATTGAGTTGAAACAGGAGTTTTGTAGGCTTTGAAATTTGGGGTTGTACTCATAATGATTTCAGGCTGTGTTGTTATAGTGCTCTTGGTTCCTTGTATGGATGAAGGGTGCGATGTTCTGACCCTTTAGGGTTTGTATTTTGATGTGATTCAGTAGGTTGGGTTGTTTAGAGCAGTATCTGTAGCTTAGTCTCTGTTGCTCTAATTGATAGGTTGTTATTTAGGACACCGTATGGGTGCTCCTCTCGGTTATGGCTAGTTAGCCATCGAACTTTGTACATTTGTTCTAGTTATGCAATCTATCGTTTCGTTAAAAAAAAAAAAAAACCATCGAATATCACTTGGAATATCATTAATCATTAGCACCCTCAATCTTTCTAATCGAGATCGATAAATTCTTTTTATGATATTCATTGGGAGAAATGAATAATATTTACAGATATTTGAGAGTGCTAAGTCCATTTGTGAATTCAGACCTTTGTTAAGGAAGATTGAATGATTTACCTGATAATTTATAGAAATTATGCGTATGCGATACGAATCTAAAAACAGAACTTAAAAGTCTTTATGTCAGAAGGCATGATACGCATTCTGAATTTAAATATTGTGTGCACTTGAAGTGCATTTATTGCCGCCGAAAGATGATGTGATATGTTTGTGATAAATATGAATTATTGTGATGTTTACCGATATAAATGATAATGGTTTGCATGATTTGTGATATGTGATGTTTTCTTCTCAATTGATGAAAATTATTACTAGCTAAATATTTGTGAATCAATATGAAAAGGGGTACGATATATGGGCCTACTACCTCTTCATATGTGCTACTAGATATTATGAATCTACTAGATAGACACATGAGTATATGATACGTAACATGAAGTTACAAGATGTTTTGAACAATGAATATGCATATGACACGTAACTGAAGTTATGAGATGATTATGAGATAATGAAAATAAGTGTCATATGAAAAAGCTAGTAATATACCCAATTGATATGATGAATTCTTGAAAGAAAATTGGGCACATTACAAGTGATATGATTTCAAAGTCCTACTATTATATATATTGAAATCGAGACCGAAACGGAGACTATGTGAACTTCTCTCAAGAAATTCAATATTGAAAATACAGATCAGTGATTTGTTAAGACGAGGGGGAAAATCAATGATTGAAATTTTGAAATATGTATTACACTGGAAGTGTGCAAATAAACTGAATGATATTGATAGAAGTGAAATATGTGAAATATTATGATGATGGAATAATACGCTGGAAGCGTTGATATTATGATATTCATGGAAATATTATTATGATGAATATATGGAATACGCGTTGTACTCTTTTTTCCTTGACTGAGGTTTTGTCCCATTGGGTTTTTCCAGCAAGGTTTTTAATGAGGCAACATAGATGGCGTATTCATATGAATAGTGTACTCTTTTTCCTTAATTAGGATTTTGTCCCACTGGGTTTTTCCTAATAAGGTTTTAACGAGGCATATTCATGGTATGATGAAATCTACTGAATAAATGATATGATTCCTCATGATGATAAAAAGATATTGGAGTAGTTGTACTCTTTTTCCTTCGATCAAGTTTTTTTCGCGTTGAGTTTTCTTGACAAGGTTTTTAATGAGGCAGCACGTGGATACTCCACTAAAGATGATATATTTGAGGGGGAGCAATGTTATGCTTCCACAATGCTCAGGTTTTGTCCCACCGGATTTTCCTGAGGAAGTAATGTTGTGATTCCAATATGATCAGATTTTGTCCCACCGGGTTTTTCCTGACATAATGAAGCAGCGATACTTGATAGCCACAAGATAAACTTCAAGATGTTCAAATTATGTTTTGTTCAAATAGTGATATTTAGAAAATAGTCATTCAAGGGGGAGTGTTATAATATTGTGCATGAGGAGCATGAGGAGAATAAAATAATATATGTGAATGACTATTTTGCCCCTGATGTAATTGTATTATTACGATTGTGCTTTCAGAAGTTTTCCTATAAATAGGAGCTTCAGTTATAATGAAAAGACAACCAAGAGAAAGCAATCACTATATTCTCTCTTTTCTCTCTAGTTTTATAACATTTCCAACTGCCCTCCCCTTATAATGGGATTAAGTTACCGTTTCATTCTGGAGAAAAAAAGGAAAAACGCTACATATTTATGCAATGCATATATAACACAAAAATAGTTTGCTTAAAATATAGAAAGATCAGATCGGGTATTTTTTTTTTACGGTCTATTTTTTTTTCTTTTGTAATTCGCATCGTGTCTTTTTTTTATGTATATTTATTGTATATTTTTTTGGTTTTTATTTTTCTTGGTTTGTATAAATGACATATGGATACAACTTTAATGATATGCTTCCATTACAGTGCTGAATGAGTCAATAATGAGTATATATACTGCTTATACCCGCAACGTATACGACTTTGATTTTTGTAGGTGAATGGGCAACGAAAACATATACTGAACATATACTATGTATACCCGCAACGTATACTGTGGATTGTGCTTTCGGGAATATATACTAAAAAATATACCGTATATAAACGCAACATATTCCACAACATAATAAATCAAACAAGAAAAAATCTGAAAAAGACTGAAACATCATCAATCATAAATCATACATGTATTAAAAAGGGATGTATTGCGTTTATATACAGTTTATAAACACAATATATCCCACAACAAATCAGTAAAACGCAATCATATCCCTAGAAACATAAACAGGACCTAATTAATTAAATTAATTAATTTGATAATTAATCCTTCCGTCTTCACTTCTTCTTCATCATCCAACAGCTCCAATCTGTCCTTGTTGGTCATCGTCGGAAGCCTCGATTTCACATTCACCTCTTGAACAGTCCCAATCTGCAAATCGCCCTGCACTATGCACCTACTCACGAACGGCTAGTACCTCTGTGGCTGATCAAATATCCTCACCAAGGACCGAACCTAAAGAAATAAAAAAAAATCAAATCCAATCCAAACCTATTTCAAAAAGGGGGAAAAAAAACCTCTCAAGTTCATCTAATTATACGCAGATCTGAATAAGAACCGACGGAAGCACGAGGGATGAGAGATTGTGTGCGATACGAACGAAACGGCGGGAGATGATCGGCGGACGTTCTCGTCCGCGAGGCGACGGTGCTTGAGCGAGGCGGAGGCGGATGCGGCGGCGCGAGGAATGGAGCTAGCTTGGGGCGGGGGTTTGGCGGATAGGAAGGAAAATCTGGAGATGGGGTTTTGGAGAGAAAGAGGACGTAGGCCATGGGTTGTTTTTACAGTGAGAGTTTAGGAGATCTTTAATTTCAATGAAGGATTTGATTAACATTTAATATGCAGAGAAAAAAAGGGAATAACGTTAATCTCAATATCAGGTAAAATTGAAAATATTCTAGCTTGACTAGGCAATGTTATAAATAAGAATATAAGGGGCATATAAGTGTAATAAAAATCATAATTGATGGTAAGGGGTGCAAATTCCTCAATAGTTAACTAGGAAAGCCTTCGCTTTAATGTGGCTATGATTGATTAATATTTGCCTTAGTATATGTGGAAGAGTAAATTTACCAAAAACATGACATGCATCTTTTTTTTTTGTTTTTTCTTCACCTGGAATAAAAGAAAAGTTTAACATGCTTAAGTTTACCAGTACTAAGTACTAATTACAGAAAATAGCAAAATTATTCGTCACAATCCAATCCAAAGATGTTAAAGTTTATCATTGCTAATATGCCACATGGCAGTTTTGCTATGAAGCCAACAATTGGCTCCATAGTGGAGCCAACCTTCTATATACACCAAGTAAATTTCTCTGATTACTTAAATAAATACTAATAATTGAGTAATATGGTATGATTTACTTGTTGTATATAGAAGGTTAGCTTCACTATGGAGCCAACTGTTGACTTCATAGCAAAACTGTATGCCATGGATAATAATTTGAACACAGAATTCTGAAACATCTATACATAGATGTTTGGAATTTTGTGTTACAAACAAACAAAATGTAAATGGCTAAGCTTGCATGCACGTAGAGATGACAATTTGACTTGGGACCCTAATTGTCCTGGACCCGATTCGAACTGGCCCGACCTGTAGTCTTTGGGATGGGGGGTGGGTTGGACCTATCCTGTTACCCAAAACGGGTCAGGTCGGGTCCGTCACGTCACTATGCGGGGTAGGTCAGGGTTTTGACCTCGAGGTATCGTGACCTCGAGATCAACCAACGACATTCACGCGAGCCCCGATGATTCACCACGCGCCCGCGTCCCAGCCGCGCCGAGTCCAGCGACCCTAGGGTGCCACCACGAGCGACCAAGTTCTTAGTAAGAAAGATGTATCCGAAATCGGCTACGATAGAAGCAGCGGAAACCTCCGCTCACGGCCCCAGCCCATAGCAGTGTCTGCCAGCACCCGCAAGATTCTCGCGGACTCTCGGCGATCGCGACCCGCAGCTGCTGCTCGTCTGTGCGACCCGCTGCCCCGTCGATGGTCCCGACGAGAAATCTGGTAGCCCAACATATTCTGAGTTCAGACGATCTCCAATAACAGAAATCTACATCTCAGAGTCTGCAATTTTAAGTCGTAAGTTTTCAACTTTAAACCTCTAGATTCGCTACGCGTAGGCTTAGTGTTGATGTATGAATTTGTGACTTGTACATAACGAGATTTTCACCAGTCCCAACAAGTGGTATCAGATCCCACAGTTAATTCGTTTTGTACAACCTCCGGCCGAACCACCCGTAGGCGAACCTCTCCCCGCCAAAATCTCCTATCGTGAAGCCATTGCGGGGGGGCCCAAACCCATCTCCTAGTGCTCCCAAGTTCAGGACCATCGAGTTGGACAACAGCATCCCAAAAGCTATTTTTTCCCTCCCCGAGAGCAACACGGTGGCCGACGATTTCTGTTTCTCCCTTGTCGGTAAATTCTCCTTTGGCCGGCCTACTAATGGCATTATTCGCTCCTATCTTGCTAATATCGGCCTTCATTGCCAAGTTCTTTATCTTAACGCCCGCCACGTTCTTCTTAGTTTTGATAATATAATGTTCTCCAAAATTATGGATAAAACAGGAAATAACCATCCAAGCTTGTCCAATGAGACTTTTCAAATGGACCCCGGATTTCGATTTTAAAATCTAGCCTACGGTCGTCCCAGTTTGGTTAAAAATCCTTGCTCTTCCCATTCACCTATTCGATATTTGTACTCTTCAAACCATTGGTTCTCTTTTCGGAGAGTTCCTTAAAGCCGACAACGCCACTCTCTCCAAATCTAGACTCAACTTCGCGCGCATTTGTGTTGGGATCAATCTTGAATCCCCCCTGCCACCCAAAATCATAGTTCAATTTGGAGAAACACAAGTGGCTCTCCAAGTAGAATATGAGAAAATGCCTAAGTATTGCCATCACTGCTATCATATAGGTCACGATGAGGCCATCTGTTATATTAAAAATAAAAGCCTCAGGCCTGCCAAACTCGACAAAGGTAAGAACAAAACCTCCCATCTCGTCATACATAAACTCCCTTCGACCTCAACTTTTCTCAATCCTGACCCTCTCATTTCTTCCCTCTAACCATCTTGTTCAGTTGATCCCCCTCTCACCACCCCACCTATCAATCCCTCCCCTTCTTCCCCCGCCACAGACAAATTCCCCCTGGCTTCACCTTCTCTCAATCATACCTCTCTCATTTCCTCCCTTTAACCCCTTAGTTCGGCGGTTAATCCCCCTCTCACCTCCCATTCGATCAACCTCTCCCCCTCAAAAGGGAAATCCATCTCCCGCCCTGATTCGGGACCAGGCAATGAGCCTAGCTCACCTAAGCCCGATCAGGTTTTAGTGGAGACATGTTCCTTCGATTCTGAGGACAATTTCTCTCTGACCCTTTCCAACTCTTTCCATGCTCTAACCTTAGAAGGTTTAGAAGCCGGCAAGGGAACCTCTGACAAGGGAACCTCACGCCCCCTTCCCCAAGCCTCGGAACCACCTCCTTCTCTCTCTACCCAGGAACCTATAATTGCCCTCCCATCTACCTCTCTCAATCAGTCAACTTCCCACTACACCTCCCCAGCGAAGAAAAATAAAGTGCGTCGAAGCACACGCCACAAAAACAAAAAATGATTAGTGCCTTCATTTGGAACATACGAGGCATAGGTGATAGCCTCGCCAAAAAGATGACCAAAACTCTCATTAAGGACCACAAACCTAATCTCCTCGCCCTCATCGAGCTGAAGATCGCCCTCGACTCCCAATACTTCTGTAGATTGTTCAATTTTCATCAAGTCGTTCAAAACACCAGCAATCACATTTGACTCTTCTGTGACCATAATTGCCAAATTCAAATTCTTCACTCCTCTCATCAACTCCTCCACGTGAAAGTCTCTTCAGCTCTTTCTCCCACTCCCTTTCTGCTTTCCATCGTCTATGGAGAACACACCCATCTCCCCCGCCAAGATCTTTGGGCGGACCTCCTCGAAGTCACCGACCATTCTCTCCCTTGGATGGTCGGAGGCGATTTTAACATCATTCTTCACCCTCATGAAAAGAAAGGTGGAGCCCCATCAGTTCAATCTGAATTGGAGCATTTTCAGGACACCCTCCTCGACTGCCATCTCTCGGACGGTGGCTACTCGGGATCCCCTTACACATGGTACAAAAACTCTATCTGGCAGAGACTTGATCGGATCCTTTTCTCTTCTTCGTGGTTCTCCTTCTTCCTGTCCTCCTCCGTCACGCATCTCGCTCGCCACCAGTCAGACCATAATGCTTTGCTTTGCAAATTTAGCCCGCTTTCTGCCAAACCTAAAGCCTCCTTCCGTTTCTAGAATATGTGGACTCGGCACCACCTTTTCCTCTAGGTAGTCAAAGACTCTTGGTCCATCCCATCCCCTTCTTTCGGCCTTAACAAACTTCTTCATAAGCTTGCCAGGCTTAAGCATGATCTTAAAGCCTGGAACAGGTCCACCTTTGGGAATGTTTTTGCCCGCGTCGCCCATGCCCAGTCTGAAGCCTCCGAAGCTGAGAACCTTTTCGATCTTGACCCTTCCCCTACCAATCTTCTTAACCTCAAGCGTCTCAACGCTATTTTAAACCTCGCCCTCTCCATGGAGGAAGAATTCTGGAAGCAGAAAACTAACCTCAAGTGGAACTTGGAAGGTGAACGTAACACCAAATTTTTCCATGAATTGGTAAAAAAGCATCACCACAAATCCTCCATTCACAGCATCACTGATGAAGGCTCTTTAATCTCGGACCCTTCCCTTCTTCAGAAATCCGCCGTTGACTTCTTCTCTACTCTCTTTTCTGATTCCAAGCCCATTCTGGATGACCTCTACCAAGGGATCATCCCTTCGATTGTCTCAAATGCCGACAACTCCTTCCTCTGTTCCTCTCCTACCATCGACGAAGTCAAGTCGGCGGTCTTCGACATCGATGACAACAGTGTAGCCGACCCAGATGGGTTTAATTCCACTTTCTATTAGACTTGCTGGGACATTATCGCAGACGATGTCTTGGATGCAGCCACTGATTTCTTTCTAGGCACCCCCTTTTCTTTGGCCTACACTGCCACCACCATATCCCTTATCCCCAAAACTCCGTCTCCTTTCTCTTGGAAAGATTTTCGGCCCATCAGCCTCTGCAACACCTCTTACAAGATCCTCTCCAAAATGCTCAGCCTTAGACTCAGCCGCCTCCTTCCCTCTTTGATTTGCCCCAAACAATCTGCCTTCATTAATGGTAAAATCATTACCGACAATATTTTGACTGCTCAAGAGGTCGTCCACGACTTCCCCGGTCTCCCTTTCTAACCTCATGATCAAAATAGATCTGGAGAAAGCCTTCGATCGGCTGAACTGGAACTTCCTTTACCTGACGCTCTCTCTCTTCGGCTTTTCCCCCAACTTCATTCACCTTATTAAAAATTGCATATCCGAATGTAGTTCTCTATCCTGATTACTGGCACCCCAGCTGGTTTCTTCCGCTCCTAAAGAGGAATTCGCCATGGAGACCCCCTATCCCCCATCCTATTCGTCCTGGCTATGGACTACCTGTCCAGAAGCCTTAACCAAACTTTCAACTCCAATCCGAACATGTATTTTGCTCAACGTAAAAAGGCCCATGTTTCCCATCTCATCTACGCGGATGATGTCCTCATCTTCTCCCAAGCATCTCACCGCAATCTTCACCTCCTTTCTCACACTCTCGAACGATTTGAAAATGTCTCTGGCCAAAGAGTCAACTCTCATAAAAGTCGTTTCCTTCTTCATAGTCCCTCTCCTCATCTTGTTAAGAATGTTCGCCGCTTAACTGGTTTCACTCAAGCCAACCTTCCTATCCAGTACTTGGGAGCTCCCCTTTGGAAGGAAAACCAGACTCGAGACCTCTATAATGACCTTCTCTACAAAATCTCTTCTCGCATTAGCTCATGGAACCACCACATCCTCTCCATTGGTGGTCGATTAGAGCTTATAAAATCCACCCTCACATCCATCTCTTTCTACTGCCTTCAGGTTCTGAAACCCTCCAGAACGTCATCCTTTCAATCGCTTCCTATGGGCCTCCAAGGATGATCGCCGTAAACTCCACTGGGCAGCTTGGCATCACCTTTGCCTTCCCATGGAAGAGGGGGTTTTGGCTGTCGTAACCTCCAGGATCTTATCCGCACCACTGAGGTCAAACTTTGGTGGCGGCTTCACTCTTCCTCTAACATTTGGACCACCCTCATTCGGTCCAAGTATTGCTCCAAACTCCACCCTATGGTGGTTAAACCTAACCCTGCAGACTCTTTCACCTGGAAGCGGCTCTGCAGCATCCATTCTACTGTAGACCCGTGGATTCACTGGCTCACCGGTGATGGTAATATTTCTTTCTGGCATGATCAATGGTGCCAATATAGCCCACTATCCTCTCTAGCCCCCCATACTCGCTCTAATCTCCTTGTCCGTGAGGTTTGGGACGAAATTGGGTGGATCCCTCTCCTCCAGACCCTTCTCCCTTCCCATGTGATTGACTCTATTACCGTCTTCCCCACCCACCACCCCTCCTCTCCTCCCATTTGGAAACTCTCCTCTAATGGTCTTTCTCCTGTAAAAGTGCTTGGCAAGCAATTCGGACCCCCCGTCCCCCTAACCCTATTTTCCGGCACATTTGGAATTCCCTCATTTCCCCTACCATCTCTACCTTCATTGTCCGCCTCCTATCCTTTTGGATCTCCACTCCAGATGGCCTATCCCAGAGGGGAATCAATGCTTCCATCTCTTGCTTCTGTTGCGGGAATATGGAATCCATTCCCCAACTTCTTCTACTCGACCCAGTTGCTTCTGCAGTGTGGGCCAATTTTCATTCTCTCGCTGTAATCCCCCAAATATATTCAGACAGCATCCAAACCATTCTCTCCCACTGTTCGGCTTCGAGACTGGCAAGTCCCATCTCTTTCACCTCATTCCTATTCTGATATTGTGGTTCCTCTGGTGCTCTCGTAATGACAAAAGAGTGAAACAAATCCCATTCACCGCTCAACGTGTCTGCGACCGAGTTTAGAAACACCTCCAACTCTTTGCCAACTCTTCGCTTCTTGAGGCGTCCTCTTCTTCCCGAGCCCCCCTCTTAAGTCACCTTCTCTCCCCCTCTTTTCGTCCCTCCCGCGCCAGAAACACCCTCATATACAGGTTATCAGATGGACCATTCCACCCGTTGGCACTCTTAAGATCAATACAGACGGAGCCTCGAAGGGAAACCCCGGAGAGGCCGGAGCAGGTGGCCAGGCCAGAGACCACAGAGGCAGACAAATTTTCGCTTTTGATGAGTATCTCGGAGTTCAGTCCAGCACCTTTGTAGAGCTTCATGCCGTTTGGAGAGCTTTAACCCTATGTCGTGAGTTGACTTTTGACCGTATCTTGATTGAGCTTGACTCTGAGGTTGTTTTATCCCTCCTAACCGCCCCGACCCCCGGAGGTGACTGGCGAGAAAGAGACATCATTCAAAAGATCAAAGCCCTAATTAACACTCTTGACGTTAGCTTCTCCCACATCTACCGTGAGGGGAACAGTGCCGCCGACTACCTCGCAGGTTCCGCCTGTCGAGCCTGAGATTTTGTACTATATGACGTTGCAGATTTACCGGTGCCCCTCAGGGGTATCATCAGGATGGATTTAGAGTATCCCATCATCAGACGCCCGCATGCAGACATGGGACCACATGGTTGACGCCCAGACTAATAGCTAGCGAGAGATTCCCCTCCCTACTCTTAGATGGCTCGATTGCACCTACTTATTTGGATTTTTTCACTCTTCTTCTCATTTTATTAGGGCCCCTCGTGTTGGAGGACCCAGTTTTACTCTTGATTTGATTGGGCTTTGTAGGGGATTAGCCACCCCATTATCGGATTACGTGAGTTAGTCACCCGGATTTGGGCTTTGTAGGGGATTTGCCCCCCCGAACCTAGGCTTTGTAGGGGATTTGCCACCCCAACCCCTTTTATTTTGATATATATATCTCCCCTTCTCTTCTTAAAAAAAAATTGAAATTTTACGGCTTTATGTGAAAACTTTTGTTCAAACACAACCATAAATTGGATTATATTAGCATAACTTGGTTTTACAATAAACAGTTCAATCCGTTGTTATGGCCGTATATGTGTTTGATTTGTGTTGTTGCTTGGGTTTTTAAAGCCTCAGACATGTCGAGGAATTTTATGGTTGAATGTTTGTAATAATAATTCGCCCGAGGAGACACTAGATAGTTTTAATTATTTGTTTAGACGAACATGTAATTCTATCTTTAGGACTAGGATCGAAATATGTAATTTTGTAAATTATATTTTTCGTGTCGTGATCATGTTCGGACAATCGAGAGATCATCGAGACCGTTGGGCCTCGACGACTTGATAGGCCTCGGATCAAGGCGACGACGGTGATCCACCGCGGGTGCGCGCAGGGCACGGCAGCTCGCTGTTAGGTTCCCCAGGCGTGCACTACCTGGCGGACGGAGCTCGCGTGCTTCTTGTAGGTACCGAAGTGCGTCGACCAGAGGACCCCGGGCGCGGCAGCGCGAGGCGCGATGAGCGAGTGCTTGCGTAGCTCAAGAGCGAGTCCTCCGACTCGTGGACAAGATAAGGGCAAGTAGCTCACCATGTCGGTGCCCGAGCTCATAGAGCTCGGAGTGAGCTCCCCAATTCTCCGTAAAGGTGCCGAAGATTACAAAGCTTGAAGAGGGTTTCCCAACCCACAACCACTTCTAAAGGGTTAGCAACTCACCCTGGCGAGGCTCATTGCCAACAAGCTCGCGGTGCTTGGGAGCAAGTTTTCCAATCCGCAGCTGGACTAATCCACTCGTTTGATTAGCAGACTGACAACCTACTTTTCGGATCTTGAGGGTCAAGCTTAGGATTGCGCAAACAATAGAGGAGGGACAATGATCAGCGACCTACATCCTAGGTTGCAAATGGTTGATACTTTACACATATAGCCAAAAAGAAGACGCGGCCTTATAGCAAGCACAAAAAGAGAATAACCATTCAAACATAATAAAACAGGAAAAATCATTTTAAATTAGGAAAATTGAAATTGAGGTTCACAGATCAACATAAATGCAATTACATGCCAAGTCAAAAATATTGTTTTTCAAGACGAAGATAACTCACCCTCCTCATAGCTCTCAACGGACAACCCGGCTTTCCCCCTACCTCCCACCAGGGATGGTTGGCGGGTAGCGATTTGTCCCCGTTCCACCTCCACCCCTCGGGATCAGGGTTGACCCTAGTTAGCTCGACATCATCCCACGAGCCATTGAAGCCTTGGGATTTTGGCTAATCCCTGGCGTGAGTCGTTACTTCTGTAAAGTACTGCTGGCAGACAGGAAAGATTCAGGTTAAAAACTGGGTATAGTGCTTGAAGTATGCCAGTAGCTCAAACCGATAATGGTCAAGGAAGCTCGCGCAGGGGATGGAGGAGAGGAAGGCGGTCTAGCCCTCCTCGCGGGCCTAGGCAACTTGTTGGTCCACCGAGAGCTGATGTTGGCTAAGCTCGGTATCTTTGACGGTCAACTGACCTTTTAGCTCATCCGACTCTTTGATCAGCTCGGCATCGAAGTGAGCTAGCTATGAGCTTCTCCGCCTCTTCTTTCTGGAGGTCGAAGGCCTCCTAGGGGCTGGAGAGCTTGGCTTTGCTCTTCTCCACACCTCCTTCTCCAGCTCGTCCATATCGGCTGAGTGCTGAGTCCCCTCAAGGGACTCGTGGAGCATGGGGGCTAGACCGAACATTGCCTATGAGGTAGATATGGTCAGCAAAGGAAGAAGGACGAGAGAGATATTTATTTGCGGAAGCTAAGTACCTGAACAAGGTGGAAGAGGGTGGCGGCGGCTCTGCTTCTTATGTTTTCCACTGGGAGTTCTCGCCCTCAGAGAAAATGAAGAGGAAGTAAGAGCTCGCGGCGTCCACATCCCAATTGCCGGCAAAAGACTTGGGTTGATCCAAGGTTGGAAGCCGAGTATGCCTCCTGGATGGCAACTATTTTTTCCTCTTTCTTCGAGGGGGTCATCCCTCTCTTGGGATCGACCTTCCGGTGCTTAGCTGAAGGTCACTTCTGGAGAGGTCACCGCGGTTTGGTTTGGGTGTTCGGGGTCTCCAAATTGACGACCTGCTGAGGCTGCTGGTCGGATGTCGGATGGGCCACCTTTGCCTGTTGGGTGGGGTCGGCAGCAACAATGTTGAACACAGCCTCTGCACAAAAAATGCATTAAGCTTAGAACATGATAAGTGTTGGATAATAGAGAGTGGAGCAAGGAAAACTGTATAAAGTGGTAGTTCGGACTCGCGGTGCCCACTGATGTCATTTATCAATTTGGCTGCACAATTAGAGAGCTTGAAGTGTAAAAGGAGTCGCAGCTTGGAGGTCAACTTCACTACATTTAGAGGTTGTTCATTCCATTGGGCGATGAGGGCACCGTACTCAGCTTAGGCTTGGCATTTTGTCGTTGGCTAGGTAGCTCGTGCAACCACTCAGGTGAAAAATCGGAGGTGTTGGGTAGAGGTCGGATAATGTAGTACTTGGATTTCCAGTGTATGCACCTTGTATTTGAATTGTTTTAGGAAGCTTGCACCATGGCGACTAGAGAGGTAATACGAGCCTTTCTAGGGTTTCATCCAAAAGCAACAAGAGCATAGGTAGGCGAGCTCGGCACAGCATAGTGAAGGCAACGAGAAGTCTAATTGAGTTAGGGGCGCAGTGGTTCAGGGGCAGACAACATATGCGGCTTAGCTCTACGAGGTCATCTCGAAGGGGCAATTTCAGGCCAGCCTTGGCCTGGTAAAGGAAAAATGTATTGTAACCTAGGGGAGGTTGGCAGTATGTATCTACGGCCTTAGGGGTTTTGAAGTCCCACCCTCGTGGCAGCTTGATCATGGAGAAGACTGGTAACATGGTCGGTTGAGTAAGAAGATATGAGGTTAGGCCTTGCTACTCTAACATAAGGAAAGACACCTTTGGCTTTCACACCAATGACCATCGTGACCTGGTAGGTCGCGTCTGGAAGAGCTGGTAGGGCTAAGGTTATCAAAGGTTCTCCTAGGGGCTCTGAGTTTGAAAGAGAAGAGGTGTTCGAGTTAGTCATGGGGGCAAGGTGTTCTAATGAGAAAATAAAAATGAAAACGTGTAAATAAATATTAAAATAGAGTGCATGCTAAGGTGATGGTGGTAAAAACAGAAGGTTGCATTTCACATACCCATGAAACTGGTCGGCATGATGATAGAGGCAATGGAGTGGTTGTTTTGAAGCCGAGGTGAGTGCCGTTGGGATTTGATCGCAGATTGCTGGAAGTGTTCTCTTTAATAGCTTGAGGACTTGAGAATTGTAAAAAGTTGGCTTGTGGTGGATGTTATGCATTTATAGGCGAGTGATGGAAGTTGTATTAGCAGAGGTGGATCTTGGTCGTCGGATTGAGAGAATGTTAGACAGTTCGGATAAAGGGAAGGTAACCCGAGAGGTTGGACGATCCAGAGCGTTCATTTTGAAATATTATCTATGGTGGAAAAACGAGGCGTATAGAGGAAGATGGAAGTTGATGGGACCGGTGTGAACTTCTAGGACAAGTTGAGTAGATGAGGTGGTGTATGCACGATATCACGCGCGAATGCCGACCTAACAATTTTTCTAACATTCTTTGGTCGTCCTGTCAGCTCACCCAAAAGAATGGGGGGATTAGATGATATAGCAAGTTAAAGTAGGTCGCACGGAAAAGTCGCTTCAGCTAAGCATGGGTCGCTGATCGGTTTGATGCCTTCGGGGTAGCTCAGGCGGCAGGCCAGCCGCTGGAAGATTGACCTTTGGATTACCTGAGGTCGACCAATGTGACTCATGGATGACAACCAGTGGGCATTGCTAGTTATCTCTGCCTAGGGGTTCGAGGTTGTACTATAGGGAGCATTCGATTTGGACGAGGAGGATTGTGGTGTGCTCGTCCTATCCTAAGGGTCAGTTTGATTGCTCAAGGGCTGAATTACAATTTGAACGTTAGGAGTATAAAATGATATGTAGCTCAGATGACTAAGGGACTTCGGAGCAGTGACGGAGAGATTGTGATGGTCGCTAAGAGTCGAGGTCAGGGTGACGACCTCGACGTGCTCAGGCTTGCAGAGGCTAAAATGACGACTTGGGACATTCAGGCCTAATATCGACCTTCGATTCTTCAGGGAGCGACGACCTTGATGGTCTTGAAAAGCTTAAGATTCGTACGTAATAGAAACTGAATCCCTTAAATATGGGAAGTGTATATTATTGAGGACTCTAAAGATTCTAGAAGATATGTTTAATTTAGAAAGATGATACGAAAAAACTTTTTACCATACCAGAAGTCCCTTGGACAACACGCAACTCAGACTATAAAAGGAGATACGTGTTATTATTTTTACACAACACACATACACGTGCAAACATACATTATTCTCACATTATTATTGAACGTGAACTTATTTGAGCGTCGAAATGTTTTCCGTCAAGATCTTTCTCGATGCCTTGCAGGTCATCGGAGGCGTAAAAAACGATTCAAATTAATAGAATGCGGTTGAGACCGGACCAGAGGATAATTTGGGCAACAGAAAACACCACAAGAATTTAGGTACAATTCATTTTTGTGCTTAAGGGTGCCGATTTGAAACGCATTTTTATCCTCCAAATTTCTGCCGTTAAAGTTGCTACGCTTCAAGTTAAAAACGTTTTTCTCTATTGAGGAGTTTTAAAATTTACAAGAAAAGAAAAACACAAACATAAATCTAATTTCTGAAATCTGATATTTCAGATCGGCGAGAGCAATGCACACGAGGTTTCGGATCACGCCGTCACGCCCCTTTCCCAAATAGCCCTAGTTCAACAGACCTGTCTGCTGGGTCGCCGCTGCCGCTGCCGCTGCCTAGTCCCTGGCTTCCGCTCACGCCGGCTGCATCCGCTTATTGTCGGTTGGGTATCAGTATTAAGGTCGTCGGCTTTCTCTCTCCTATCTCTCGCCGACACTTATCAATTTTTTCTGATTTTAGGAGTGAGCATTATAATCCAATATATATACAGTTCTTCATTATCTGTGGGTGGCTTGGACTCTCGAATCTGGACTTCACTAATTTTGCCTGATTTAAATTCTACAATATTTTATATTCTGAAATCTTGAAAAGCTAAGACTCCTTTGTATTCTAAAGCTGAATGTTTATTTATGAAGTTGAGCTGCGTGTTTTGTTATTTTCCTACAGTTAACCGAAAATAACCGAACCTAAGCCGGAAATTTTGGTTCGGTTTTGGTTTGGTTTTTGTCTTTCTTGCGGTGTGGTTTGGTTTACAATTTTCGGTTTTCGGTTTAGTTCGGTTCGGTTTTGCACCAAACTGCACTGTTGTAGATAGATATATGAAAACAAAGTAGTAGTAATATTTGAAACTGGGCTTTGAATAGTTTTGTTAGTGTGCCAGCCAAATAGAATGACCCCTTTGTATTTTACGCTGCTATTGATAAGTACAATGCTTTCAACTGGGGTTCACTGAGATGTGAGTGTTATGATGCTGTTGAGTTTAACCTTTGACCATAGGTAGGTATTCATTTGCATCATGTGGACTAGCTTAAGTTATTAATTCCAATTGCCACATGTACTCGTCATTCCCTCTGAAAAGCCTTGGTTTTGATGGTGTTTTGATTGGGGTAGTTTTTATTCTTGTCCACTTTTGAGTAACAGAACACTGATGGAGTTTGGCTTTTTTATTGCGATTTATATCACATGTTACATTTACCTTTGGATGTTACATAGTGTTATGACTTGGTTGTTTGGTACTTTGGTATCCGAAGTCGAATATTCTTATGATTCATTGAAGCTAATGTTTTATTTACTGTCGAGATCTACCAATGAAAAGGCATTAGATACATTTGATCTGACTCCCCCGGTGGGTTACGGGGAAAAGTCCTTATTTGCTTGTAAAGAAAACTAACATAATTCGACTTATTAATCTAGTGAACAGTATGTGCTTTGTCTGTAATGGATTTTATTCTTTTATGTTAGATGTCCATTTATCTTACATATAATAATCTACTCATAAATACAATTAGTATTCCAGTTGCAATATTGGCTTTGGTTCGTGATTCATTACTTTTTAACTAATTATTTAAGAGAACGTGCAAAATCATCTCGTAAAAAGAAAAAATATTTTTAGCATGTGGCATTCATGTAAAATAAATAAATATCATTCATTCATTTTGTTTGTTCAAGTTATCAATCACATTAATTACTGATACTATTTTACACAAATATTTGACTATCAATTCCTATCATTACACAGTAATGGCCCACTCAGTCACTTTTCACCTTTTTTTGGATAGGTTAAGCATATTTATAATGCTATTTTTTTATAAAAAATAAAAATAAAAAATTCAAGTTTCCAATAAACTACTTTGCTCAACTCTCATACCCAGATTGGATCCACTCGTCATTTACCGCATCCAAGTCGGCATTTTTCCGTTCTGGCCAGATTCGATCAACATCATCGTCAAATTTAGCTGTTGAGTGAGTTGAGCCGTCAACGCCATTGATTTTTTGGAGCTTTTTCAATTTTCAATCTTGGTCTGAGTTCAAAAGGCAAAGCCAAAAGGAGTCGATATGCAGACATTGGGGGAATTCAAGCTGCCCCATTTCTTCAATTACCCACCATATTTCACGTATCACCTCTTACTCAAATTTTTTCTCCAATCTCCACTATCTTAATTTTAAGTGTGGTTTCTGATTATGTGAAATTTTGTGATTGAATTCCGTGCTGGATCTTTCTTTCATTCAATTAATCACTCATCGTCTTTTTACTTGCATTTGTTTCATTTTTTTTCCTACTTCAATTTATTGTCAATTCTCTATTTTTCACGATGAAATCAGCTTACTGCTAACGTCTCTTCAAATGCAGAAGCTTGATTGGATAATGCCATGAATTATTTGTTTTGTACAATAGGATTCTTTTCCCGAGGTTTATGTTTGGGGGATGACAGAAAAAGAGTCTTGCTCCTATTTTAAGAGTTTTATATCTACTTCAAGATTCCCCAAGCCAGCTTGAAAATATGTTGGATCTAAAGCCAAGTTTGCCTAGTTTATTACAATTTTCAATGCTGAGCTGCAGTAGATTAGTTTGATCAAGTGATAGAAATGATAATTATCCGTGCAATTTCACAATCTGAGATTATTTTCGGTTCCCAATTTGAGAAAAGGATAGAGTTTATAATTCGAAAGCAGATACCGAATTTTTATCATGTTTCTAAGTGAGATGTTTGAAGTGAACTTTCTTTGCAAAAAATTTTTCCGACTGGAAAATGGTCCTGACCTTTTCAGTTTTCACCAAGAACTTGAGCATGTTGTACTTCTTATCTTAAGCTCTTATAGAACTAGTAACTTGTCAGATGAGGAACTTTTGTTTGTTGGTATATAGTGCTTTCATACTGCTGTAGTTTGCAGCCAGTTAGAGACACGAGAGAGAAGCAGATACAGCTCTGGAAGGAGCTCATACTTGATTACTCTCGGTCTCAAAAAGTTTATGTTGTCGGACTCGATGAAGATTTCCCATTGTTCACCAATCCAGTGATTGAAAGTAAATACTATTTCTCGTGATCGTATCTTTTAGATATTTCAGGTTTTTGTTGTCTTTACTGAAAGAAAATACTGAAAATTTGGATGAATAATTTAACTATGTTTAAATGTTTGAATATTTACTTTCTTGTGTTTATTCTGGGGAGTTTGGCTAGAGTTATTTAGTGGGTCTTATTAGCCTTATGTAAGAAAGCTGTAAAGTGCTTTTTCACCGTCTCAAAGTACCATAACTGATTTTGTGCGGATAATATTCCATAGTTGAGTTGCTTCTTTGTTAAAGAGAAGCCGAATACCCTGATTTTAGTTATCTTACAATTTCCTATCATTAACCATATTACTATAGTAAATGGAAGAATGGATAAAATTACTTATTATGGATGAATGTCATTCCTGATACTTTGACAAATATTCAATTTATTTATCAAGGATCAAGTTGATTTAGTCATCATTGAACATTTCTTCGAATTTCCCCTGCAGAATCTTATATTATGGTATGCTTTGTGAGTCTGATATGATGATTGGGTCTGTGATTGTGCAGGATCTCTAAGTCATGAAGCTAGGGAGGCATTTATGTCAGCCTTAGTTGCTGAAGGTTTGTTTCTATTTAGCCATTTTTGTATTTGCTGTACCGTAGTTTGTAAATAAAATGTTTTGTACACAGCAAATTTGGTGCTCAATTAGTTCAACATCACAGGACGTGCAGAATGGTATAAGAGTCACAGAAAATGTCTAATCCTTTGGCATCGGATACAAGATTGGGCTGACTTGATAATACGTTTTGTTAGTATTCCTAATTTTTCTGCAGTGTTTGATTCGTTTACAGTGTTTGATTCATGCATGATGTTCTTGTTTTTTTTTTCTTTGTCCAATTAGGTTCAAGATAATGGGCTTGAGGATAGCGTTATGACAGTTGAGGAAATACGTTCAGGGGTTGAGTCTCGAGGGACAGGTAAACTTCAGTCTGTGGAGTTTCATGCAGAGTGTACGCATTTTTCATTTTCATTTATTTTGTAGTTTATGGGTTGGTCGAAAAATCTGTGTCAAAGCTATTGGCATTTATATTAAAAAGATTTTTTACCTTTTCTCTCTCTTTCTTTCTTTCTTTTCCCTGTATGCTATTAGGCCTCACCTTGGATCATTTTTGTATTAAACCAGAAATGAATGAACATGATTTGTTGCTTCTCTCTCTCTCTCTCTCTCTCTCTCTCTCTCTCTCTCTCATACAGAGCTTCATGGGGTGGACCGTACTATACTGATGCGAGCCTTGAAACACCTAGAACACAAAGGGAAGCTTGCAATCTTCAAAGGGACTTCATCTGATGATGAAGGAATTAAATTTTCAATTTAGACACGTGTTTTTATTTCCATGAATGAATTATTGTTGTTTGAGCATGTTATGTTATATCTTTGAAAACCTCAAACTTTCATTTACGTGAATTCTGGTGACTTTATGTACATATATTATCACACAGCCATTGTTGTATCGTTTTCATGTAACTATTTCAGGCACAATGCAATGGTATGCCCTTTAGGCCTGGGGTATTTTCAAGACTAAACACTGATGAAATTCTTTAGGATAGTGTGATTCTCTGAAAAGTTGAGATTTCAGTTTGATGGTTGATTTCTTAACGCATCTGTTTGTGATGTTTTATTTGGTCAATACTTGCTTATCTGCCATAAAAAAGAAGAAATTAAACTAATTAAAAAAATATAACTCAATATGCTTGATATATCTTTTTAAGCTTGTATTTAGTATTTTGAAATTGGTACCATACCATGAATTTAAAATTTTAGACTTAAAATTGAAGGAATATATCTTCAATGCTATTTTTTTTTTTAAAATGATAGAAATCCCCCTTATATATTAATTCAGAACATGTTGAGCCTAAGTGACAGATTCGCACGTTTTGGAATTCTACATGTCGCAATATCACACTTTGTAGTTAGGTTTGGATAAAAATTTTGAAAACAAAATTGGCTTGGAAAGTGCCATAATTAATTTGTCCACCATACATTATTATCTCGCATCAATCTCTCTTCATTACCAAATTTGTTTTGAAATTCAAGATCAAACAATTCTTTCTTTCCTTATTTCATTTTACTAAGGATTTATGTCATTCATCATATTTTTCATTTTTGGTACAATTGTATTTACTTTTGTAGTAGATTTATTTATTAATTTCTTCTCATGCATTATAATAGAAAAAATAATATAAAATACGTACAAAGAGGTAAATTGAAGTATGTAGTCTACAAGTAATTATTGAATTTAAAGCTAAAGTTAGGACACATATAAATATAGCACAACATAGATAACTAAATTAAAAAATAACTTACATATTTGCACAAATCCTGTTAAGGATAGTATGGCAATTATGTTATGGCATTGGTTAGCAATATCTACTCTTACGATAGTTGGTTTATTTAAACACTAAAATCGATTAAAAACTAATAATAATGTAAACATGTTAAAATTAAGTGTAGAATTTTGTGAATAAATTGATAAATAAATATTTTTTAAATCCAGTATATCATATATTTTGGCCAGTATTTTTTGGTATGATACCGGTATAAAACTGTATTTTTGCCAAAATGACATTTAGAGGGTTACTGTACCGGTCTGTCAATCGTATCCGATATTACCGTCAATGCAAGTCGATACGGTACGCTATTTAAAATATTGTGTTTGCCTATAAACATACATGCCAATTTAATATATTTTTTAGCAAGAGTTTATGTGTGATCTTTAGTATTAGCATGTTGATTATTGCAAATTGTGGTATCAATTAATTGTATTTAGGTAATTAGCATATATAATGTCTTATTTTTATATAATTTGTTTTGATTATTGCAAGATGGTACTCAAATTGTTTCCTTAAACTTTTCTAAAAAATAATGTGACTAAAAATTATTATGTTCATGTATATCACTCTAGCGTCATTTTAAAACTAACAATGCAATTTTAAAATTTTTAAAAAATTAAAATAAATTTTTTATGTTTATCTTTAAATATTTTGATGTAAATTTTTTTTAATTCAATACCCGTGTAGTACACGGGTGTTGTACTAGTCTCCATTAAATACAAAGCAAGAGTTTACAAGCCTGATACAAACCCACAAGGGAACAAACACGCTGGGAGACACATTTGGACATTAGTCTAGACACAAACCAACTACACAACTAAAGCAAGGCCTGCACCATGGAGCCTTTAGTCGGTAATAACCTCCAACATCAAACACACACATCACTGAAACACCTGCACCCCAACCAAGAAGCTAACAGACCAAAAAGGAGATAAAATCTAAACACCTGAAAACATCCTAAACCAAATACCTGCCAACCTGAAAAATCTGCAGCCCTAACAAACATCCACATCAAAAACCGACAGACTAAAACAGACTAAAAACAAACCAAAACAAGGGACATTTCAGCAAACCAAAAGCAGATGAGAACTCCTGCCACTCTTTCCAAGTTCCTTTAGTCACCATCAAATTTGCTATTTAAATGGGTACTCTTCTAGAAATTAGTAATCATGTAGAAAACAAAAGTTATGTGTTTAATAAATATTAGTCATATTCTTATTAAAAACAAATTGCAATACTATGCTTGGCATGAAACATTACTCCTCAACACGATACTTTGGCCTCCTTTTGGGAATTGGAAAATAAAAAAGTAGGACTTTTTTTTTTTTGTGGAATAAAAGTGAAAAGCAGAATCTTAAACTGGAAAACAAGTTTTTTATCTTTTGCAGGTAAAAAAGTGTTGCTTCAGTTCCTCCGGGGAGCCCTCCCTTTGTACATAATGTCTTGCTTCTTATTGCCCAAGGATCACAGAATTGATCAACAATTTACCTCTTTTTGGTGGAGCAAAGGGAACACCAACATAAAGAACATCCATTGGAGATCTTGGAATCTTTTATCTCTGCGAAAAGACAAGGTGGGCAAGGATTCAAGGACCTCCACCTGATGAACCAAACCTTTATTTCCAAGCAAATTTGGAGAATTCTATCCAAACCAAATCTTCTGACTTTTGAGAGCATGGTATTTTCTAAAGGATAATTTCTTCACAGTCTCAATTAAGCTCAACAGCTCATGGATGTGGAACTCCTAGCTTTCTATGAGATGCTCCCTACTTTATGGTTTAAGGTACCTAATCAGGAAAGGTTAAGTCAATACGCGGGATCTCCCTTGGATTCCAAATATACCATGATGCAAACCTTCACAAAATCAACCCAGGGACAGCTCTTATACAATGGTAGAAGAACTTATTGATCCATCTGGAAGATTTTGGAATAGAGAACTGGTGTTGAGGCTATTCATAAAAGCTGAAAGTGGGTGATATTCTGAGCATCAACGACCTTGACACATTTAAAGAAGACAAGCTGATTTGGGACTATGATAACAAAGGGAACCTCTCAGTGGCCTTTGTAGTAAGCTGGATATTGCTGAAAAAAGCTCTGAGCAAGAAGAAGCAAAAGGAATGAGAAAGAGGAGCTCGAGACATAAAGTCAAAGAGAACACCAGATATATTATCTGGAGATGGGTAGGGAACCTCAATCCTATTATGTGCAATCTGGCGCCACAAAAGGAATCAATATTGACCCCAACTATAAAATATGTTGAGAAGAAGTTGATCTCAAGAACATGTTTCTTCATATTCCTGAGATCAAAGTTAATCTTGAAGCTCTCTCCTTGTGCTGTGATGGGGTAGAACTTAACAACCAGAAATTCAACTCTTGGTGGTCAAAGTTGTGCTCTACCAAAAACTCTACAACTGCTATGGATAGGTTGCAACTAATAGCTTGCTTGCTATGGGGAATATGAAAATCTAGGAATCAGATTGTATTTCAAAATTTATGGAGATCTGAACTTTCTGTGGTCTCTGCTGCTTACAGAGATTGGTCTTAGTCTACTTAGGTAGTTAGTTAGTTCCACTAGTTAGTGGTTTGTTCTTAGACGACTTGTTGCTTCTTTTTTGTTTATGTTTTTAGTTTTGTTGTATTTGCTCTTAGTAGTTGGGTTTTGTTGTCTGTTCCTTTAGAGTTGGACTCTCTTTTGTTTGATATGTGGCTAGGACCTCTAATCAGTGGTCAATGCCCTTTTGTTTTGCGTTGTAGGGATTAAGAATCAAGCTCCGATTTCAGTTGATGTTGTCTCTGCCGGTAGCAGGATCCTTAATCTCCTAATTTAGTTAGTTGGTTTTGTCTAGGGCACTCTTATTGGTGCTTCACCTTTCATGCTTATGTGGGTTGTATGGGGCTTCTTAGTCCCCATTAATTTTTAAATTTTTTCGAGTTATAATATCTGTCGTTTTGAAAAAAAAAATAAAAAATTATACATATAATATGATTTATGTGTTTTGACGGTCACCAAAATCGAGCTGAAACCGAAAATTTGAACCATCATACAAGTGCAATAGTGCAACAAAAGTTGGTCACATTTATTGGGTTGATAACAAGTGCAATAGTGCCTCTCATAGCAACTTTTGGCTTTTAAGGCAAACAAATTAACTAGAAAACTAGTCACATTAGGAGGTTAGGCATCTACAACAAAAGTTAGACAACTATTTTTTCATTAACTATACAATTATATATATATATAGGGACTGGTTCAAATAAAAACTAGTGCTGGTGTGAGAACTGTGAGAACCGTATTTGATGCTATTTTTAATTATGTATGATGTTATTTTTAATATTACATTGTGCTATTATTTTCACAAATGCTAATATAAATTGTGTTGCTATTTTTAGTCAAATACATCATGATTAAAAATAGCATTAAAACACAATCATCATAGCACTACGTACAATTAAAAATAGCGGTTCTCACGGTTCTCACACTAGCAATTGGTTCTCATTTGAACCTCATCCTATATATATATATATATATATATAGGGATTTATTCCAATGATGACACATATTTAAAATGAGTATATGAGACTCAATTGTAGCCATTAGGTAGGTATCAAGATGTGTGACCAAGATTTAATCTTATATTTTTTATTTTAATTATTCAAATATTATTTTGACCATTTGTCCACTAACCGTTGACTTCCGGCATTGACCGTTAACTTTTGGCGTTGACCCGTTGACCTTAGCATGCATTATGTATGATGTAAATATGCATTCAGTACTGTGCACATAATACGAACTAAATATGCACCAATAATATCAACTAGTATGCACTATTGATGAACTAAATATGCACTTGGTATGAACTAAATATGCATCATGAATGAACAAAATATGAATCATAAATATATCTAATTTAAATATAACAAATATGTATCTCGTATGAACTAAATATACATCATTAATGAACTAAATATGCATCATGTATATATTTAATTTAAATGCAACAAATATGCACTATAGATGAATTAAATATGCATTTCGTATGAACTATACTAGTAGGAATCCCGTGCGATGCACGGGTAAGAGATATTCATTAATATTTATAAATTAAAATTTTTCAGTAAATAATACTTATAAATTAAAAACATGAAATCAATATGTAATATAATGTACCTATAATAATTTATTGAAAATGTTATATAAATTTATATTATGCAAAATTACATAAAAATGTCTATTATAAAATTAGTACACAACCCATGCGTCGCACATAACTGATAATAAATTACATTATATTCGTTTCAAAATATGTGTCATTTCAAAATTTTTATTCAGAAATTCGATTTAACTATAACATGAGTCCATAAAATAATTATTTTGGTAAAATTTTATAATATATTTGAAAGCTTATATAAAGCTTATGTAATTAAAATAAATTTATTTTGTATAAAATATTTAAATAAAAAAATTTAAGTAGTTGAGTAAAAACAATCAGTCATAAGATTTTGTGCCAAAAAAATTGACACTTTTTATCATGCTAAAAAAAATGAACATTGCATTTCACACAAAAATTATTTGACATGTCGTAACAAAAAGTAACTTAAATCGAAACCCACTAATTATACTAAAAAAAATTGACCAGAGTTTTTCTATATAAAAATATTGTTATACGCATATTATATCAAAATATCCGTTCATATTATTTTGTGGGAGTTACAGTAAGTTATTATGTTAATTCATATAAAAAATTGAAACCCACACCTAAAAACCAATATATTGGCCTGCGCATTACAGAAAAAAGTACACCGTATATTGATTAATTTTTCAACAAATTTCATACCCAAAAAAAGTTATCCAATAACCTAAATAAATTTGTTCACTTTATTCAGGTTGGGTCGGTTCGGAGATACACAAATCTCTGTAACCGAACCGGTTCCAAAAAATCTCCGTTCTGAACTGGACCGAAATTCGGTTCGGTTCGGATATTCAGGTCTAATTAGTCGGTTCGGTATGGTTCTGAGATTTTCAAGTGCACATTATAAAATATGTCCAACACTAAACTAAGCAATTAAACATTTAATGCCTCGACTTACATGTCCCTATTCGATATTGTGAGATACGTATATGTCATATAGTATATATAAAGTTTGTTTTTAAATAATTAGGATATTTAATCTTACTAAGTTATAATTTGTTGATTTATTAATGAAATAATTGGTATATCCATTCTTATTCCAATATTATGATAAAAATATCTATCAATTTATTTTAGTTGAAAATATATAATATTTGAATAAATAATTCTCTCCAAATTTTGTGAAAGATTTAATTCATAAAGGTCGGTTTCCAAACGTTCGATTTTTAATTAATTTATAATTAATGATTATCTCACACGTTGGTTACCAAATTTTGTGATAAGAAAAGTATATTCATTTAATTTTCTTTTCAAAAAAATAGTTCGACAATGAGATCTTAGATTTAATAATGCCTCATATGCCGAATGCAGTACGAAAATAAAATAATTATTTTTTCAGTCATTAAATTCTATTGACATTGAATTGTAGATGCATATTTGCAATTCAATTTTAAATATAAATTATGATAAATTTATGGATAATTGGTCATAGACGAAATGTATATGAATTTTATTTGCAATTCAATTTTAAATACATTCATGTACAAAGATAAATATAAAGTATAAGATAAAATATTATATGTAATATGTATAAGGAATATGGATTTTATGAATTTAAATAAGTTCTTATTTGGTTCATCGGTTCAGTCCGGTTCGGTTCATTTCTCGGTCGGATATTTTATGGATCTCCAGAACCGTATAAAAAAAATTTTGGTACGGTTCGGTTCGGAGATAGTCAAACGGTCAACAAATATTTTTTGCTTTGGGGTGAATTCGGTTCGGTTTTTGGATTGGTCCGGTAATCTCTAAGTCTCGTGCCCAGCCCTAGTATGAATGAAATATGCATCGTGAATGAACAAAATATGAATCATGTATATATTTGATTTAAATGTAAGAAATATACACTATGGATGAGTTAAATATTCATTTCGTATTAACTAAATACGCATAATGAATGAACAAAATATGCATCTTGTATAAATCCAATTTAAATATAACAAATATGTATCTCGTATGAACTAAATATGCATCATGAATGAACAAAGTATGCATCTTGTATAAATCCAATTTAAATATAACAAATATGCATCTCGTATGAACTAAATATGCATTTCGTATGAAATAAATATGCATCATGAATGAACAAAATATGCATCATGTATATATTTAATTTAAATATAACAAATACGCACTATAAATTAACTAAATATGCATTTCGTATGAACTAAATATGCATCATGAATGAACAAAATATGCATCTTGTATAAATTTAATTGAAATATAACAAATATGCACTATGGATGAACTAAATATGCATTTCGTATGCATTAGTCGGTAACAATTTCTAGCCTGCCGCTGATCTCCCACTACCTCACCAACTTCATCGCCTACTGGGAATTTGATTTTTATACAGTAACAGTGCCTTGAAATGAGTTGAGGCTAGGCCGTCCCAGTGTAACATTATATGTCGAGCTCGCGTAGACAACCAAGTAATGAACTATTTTTACTTTCCGGAAAGGAGACCTACCTAAAGCCACGAGCAAGCGTACCTCCCGTATAGGTGTAACTTCATTCCCATTGAACCCATATAAGGCTTATGCACGGGATCGATCTTTAAGTCTAACTCCATTTGTTGCAGACATGGATAAAAATATGTCCACTTGGCTTCCAGTGTCTATGAACACCCGTTGAACATCATAACTTGCTACCTCAGCCGTGATGACCAACGCGTTATTATGTGGGGTAGCAATGCCTTCTAGGTTGTCTGCACCAAACTTAAGTGTGGCCTCACTCCTCTGCGCCCCTACCTCTGCTACCTGTTTAGCTATCTCCTTTCCTCGGTAGGTCCTCTTCCTCTCGTTATGCGAGTCCCTGTCTGTGGGGCCTCCAACAATCATCTGTATCACTCCTTTCTTTATTGGTCGGTCAGCTTGCTCCTTAGAACACCTCTGTTTTTTGCCTATTTCTCAATCCTCGACTCGCTCCATGTATTTTACAAAAAACTCTTTTAAAGGCCTAGCTCTAATGAGTCATTCGATTTAATCTTTTAGCTCTTTACAAAAGTTGGTCGAGTGACCATATTCTCGATGATACCTACAATACATGTCTTTTCCCGCAGGCGAAAAACATTTCCTTTGAGGTAGGGGTTTTGGTTGGGCAAGCAGTCTTGTCTTCCCCCGTCTTTCCATGATCTCAAATATTTCTCGTTGAGGTGCGCTCAGAGGCTTATAACGCTCGTATCTTTAGCCCCTTGAATCGATCCTCCGGCCTAGTTCCTTTTGTGATGGTTGGCGATCATTTTGACGAGGTTTCACTTCCGTGTGTTTTGACTTAGCCTTGTTGTTATGGAGGATATCGACTTCTGTCTCCTCCATGTTGACATACTTGTTGCACCTTTCCAAGAGTTCATCAAAAGATATCGCAGGCCTGTTAGCCAGTGAATCCCTACACTCCCAGGTCTAAGACATCGCGTGAGACCTCCGACTTTAATTTCTTATGACGTCGAAGGGACCTCCACACACTCCTTTGTATACCTCACGTTCTGGCGCAATCTTTCGCCTTCATTCTGTTGCATGTTGATTAATGAGAGGTATGTTTTCTCATGTTTCTTGGAACTTGCGAACTGGTTTATGACACTACAACATAAATGACTTTAGGTAGCAGCATTTATTGTAATACTTAGTTTATGTATCATATTATTGTAACACTTATAATATAAGTGTTACAAAAAATTAGCAAAAGTATCATACAAGTATTACCAAAAACTACCAAAAGTATTACCTTTTGACTTTAGGTAGCATAAACAAATGTAGCGCCAATATTGTGTTACCTATTGTCTATAGTAACATGTTATAGTTTTTACGCAACATTTTATAGCTTTTACGTATCATTTATTTGGTGCTACCTAAAACCATTTATGTTGTAGTAACCAAACCTCTCAAACTTGTGGATAGACCCACCTAACAACTGGTGACACCAGTCCTGCGCCGGTCCCTTTAAGGTTGTTATAAAAGCCCGACAACGAACAACGTCACAATACCTATGCAACACGACTATGTTGTCAAACGACCTCAAGTGACTTGCAGGATCTGTCGAGTCGTCATAAGATAGGCTTAATTTACGTAAGTTACTAGGTAATTCACCTTCTATGACCTCCTCTATGAATGGATGTCCGCGAGACTGAGGTGTCATCCTACCCTGCACCCAGGCCTACAATTCGTGCATCTGTGCAGCTAGTCGCTCGAGTGCAACATCTCGGGGCTACTGCAACATATTGGTTTACGACGTGACAGTCCTGGTCTTGTCACCCTTGTTACTGAGGTTGATGTTAGAGCAGTGGTTGTTGAGGTGGTGGCTGCTGTTTGGCTTTGGGTGGATCCTACCTCTTTGGTTCCTGAGCCCAGTTCACAGCTTCTGCTATTATTCTATTTAACTCCGATCTGAGGACATGTGGCAACGATGTATGCTCCGACGTCCTCCTTAGTGCGTCTCCTTTACTCCGATGCCTGTAAAACATAGTCCCGGGGTTATCCTCAGGGTTGAATCTTCCGATGCTTAAGTTATAATATGTTTAGGGTGGCGGCTCAGCTATAGAGTATGAGTAGAGGAGAGGAGAGTCTTTCCTTACCTTGACCTAAGTCGTCTTTTTTTAGAGGTCGGACGGCCTAGGTCTCCTTCTGCAGACAGAGGATTCCTCGACTAATTAGTTCGGTGGACTATGGTCCACAAAATTGGGCCACCACGGGACCTTGGGCCTAAAAGTAAGGCTTTTCGGGACGTTGGACTTGAAACTGAGGTTAGGCCTTAGCCTTGAACTTGGACACTAATGGTCTTTGAAACATACGTATCTTTATTCTACGTGTCGCCTAATAAATGTAAATTTTTTACTTGTTAAAAGTGAATATACTTAAAACAAACAATGAAAAATATAATAAAAGGTAGGTCATAATTAATTTCTTATATGTAAATTTTAATTTTTTTTCTTTCTTTAGTTTAACTGTAACTTAATTCTAACAACTATATTGGTCGAGGAACAAAAGGTAAAAGAAAAGCAAAAATAGAAGTAGATAAAGATGAACCCTACCCCCTTCAAACCAGATAAACCTTAATGTCGGACCAACATCTAACTAAAGACCGAAGAACCTGAGAGTAAAATACGATGGCTTGGGCTATATCTGCAGCAACCTCCATTCTCACTTGCTCGAGCTCATATTCAAATCTGTTGTTGCCCCTTAACTTTTGGTGCCCAGTTCAAGCTCAACCCAAGAAGCCCTGTTTTCATGCTCGTTTTTCAGTGATTTCAAGCAAAAGAAATCCTAACTTCATTTGCAGGGCTGAAAAGGAGTACAAATTCCCTGACCCAATTCCAGAATTCGCTGATTCAGTAAGTCTTAATAGTGTTTTTCATATTATTTCTCTTGACCTATAGTAGCCTTATCATTATTATTATTATTATTATTTTTTAATTTTCTCTCATGTCCAGGAGAGTGAGAAGTTTAAAAACCATTTGTTGAAGAAGTTGTCCAAGAAGGAGGATATGTTTGGGGATTCTATTGATGAAGTTGTTGGAATTTGCACTCAGGTATTCTCCTT